>UELV01174796.1:0-28000 GCA_900490015.1 Megastigmus stigmatizans | reverse complement strand
ATATATATATAAGCCTAAATCATGGTTTATACTCTTGTGGCGCTCGACGAGTTTTCAGTTAGTTTTCGTCCGTTCGTCGAAACGCAATTGTTTCACATAATCGAGTTAGCAACGAAACGCTCCTTTACTTTACTCGCCTCGGATTACACGGAAAAATGTATAACATAATGGAGTATGGCGGGTGTGTAATATGTGCAGGAAGCTGTGTATACGCCATTGCGGTCGAGAAGCTTCCAATTTTGACTATATCGAGGCCGTCAGTTTTTGTATTTTTTTTTGTTCTTCATCTTTTCCCCCGTTAGCTTTCGACATAACACACTCTCTCTCTCTCTCTCGCTTAGACTCGTACTCGTGATTCACTGCACTTTCGCTCATTCGTCATGCCAAAAAACTATAACGTCTCTCGCGTCATTTATTATTACTATTTATTCTCTCCTTATTTTTTCATCCGATTCACGCAAGATTCTCGCCCCGTCTTATTTTTATTGATTATTTACAAAATGTTATATCCTTAACGATTACACTTTTCCCCTAATTACATCATTTTACAGTCTAATTACAAGTCCCGCTTCTTTTACAATGCTCTTTGTTTTGTTTGTTTGTTTAATTCATTATTTTTATCTTTTTTTGTATTACTTCGTAATGTTTAACATATATATAACGGCGCCTTATTGTTTTGCAAGCATTTACTAAAAACACATGGCTAATTCCTGTCGCGCGTTTTTCATCTCTTTTACATATATATTTCTTTATCTCCCGCGTTTCTGTTCTCTTTGTAGATATTTGTTTTCTCACCGGCTGCATCGTGATGCTTGACGATGGCGAGCTATAAACAATCAAGCTTGTGATTTTCTCCTTTCAGCAAGTTTTTTAATTGACTTTTTCCTTTATTGCGACGGTCGAATTTAACTTGCGGGTCTATGTGGCAAATGAAATGAATGACAAATTGGTTTGCAATCGATTTGACGTTCGTCATCGAGTATTAACTTTGTGGGTAAAAAAATATTCTGTTCCTAAATAAGGAGAGGGCGCGCAAAATCGTCAAGCAAATGTATATAGCCTCTTTTTCTCCCGTTTAAACGCGCATATGTATATGCCGTTTCGAGTGTCCCCGTTTTGTTATAAGCGTTCTGCGGGGCTGTTGGAATACTTCCCGATTCGTCATTTTGGCAAGGAACGTTGCTCAAGAATGAAAGAATGAAGTCGTCATTGTATATTTGTGATGTGTAGAAAGAGCCGTGCAGTGGGTGAAATAACAGGAGAGTCGAGTGAAGGATGAAGGCACAGATGATGCACGAATCGATCGTTAATCCCGTGGATTCGTATACCCATTATAGAAGGAAAATCTAGACAACGACGAACACAAGTATTTCAAGTGCATCCAAAGAATTATCATCGTTTCGTACCATGTAATTACAAATTATTGCAACTTAAGCTTTTTCAAATTACAATCATTACAAACTTAATGCACCGACTGCATTTTTCTATTCATATACGTATACTAAAGCGTCCCGCCAAACGGATTTAGCGACGATTCGTGATTGTAGAGGGTTCGTTCGTTTCTTTATACATCGATAAAAGAGAAATGACTATAGCACTTTCAATATACGTGTGACTAGTATATATCGATTGCCTACATGCGAGTCGCTAGCGAAGAGCCACGAATTGTTCATCTTTTTTTTTTCCCCTTTAAGTCCTAGCATCAAAGAGTAGAAAAATTATAAAAGTACGAAGGTCTAAGAACACTATATAATACCACTACGAGATGAGTCTACGACAACGATTGCCTCGCACTTTTCATCTTTTATTCGTCAAGTTTTCCTCGCCTTCTATTATAGACGCACCAACGGTACACGTTTTTTTTTTATTTATGAAAGTAGGTTTTCCTGTCCAAGCTCCGATCCTCGAATTTGTTATTTCGTTTCTATTTAATCTCTCCTATCGCGCTCTAATTAAAAAGAGTCGATTAAAAAAATCCTCAGTATAAAAAAATAGAATATTACACACTCGCGATCTTCGGATCAACGTACACGCGGAGAAAAACGTACACTCGCGACAATATGGGGAATTTCTGTCGGAACAATAACGAATGTCTCTGGAGAAAGTTTAGTCGCGCGTGGATCAAAATGCAGACATACGAGAATTTTCATTCGGGAAACTCGCGACGAAAAGAATAAGAGACGATCGTATATATATATCTAGAAGCCATTATCGAGCGACACTAACGAGTGACGTAAGAAACGTTTGTGTATCAAGGTAAAACACGTGAATTATGGGAAAGAGTTGAATGTGGTGCGAGTTGGAAGATCGTTGTCGAGATTAGAGACGAATTGCGTATCGTTATATTGATTTGTGTTTGCTTGTTACAACAGTCGATGGAAGAAGTGCAGGAGGAAGGCACCGGGGGAAGTTTTTTTTTTCTTTTGTTTTCTTTATATAATCGTTTGTTATTTATCAGGTTTTCTTTTTCTCTCATTACTTTTGGTTTCTTTCATTTCTTTTTTTTTTGTTAAAGAGGCTACAAAGTTCCGTAGGTGAATGACTCCTAAAGTCGAACATTCTCTCGCTCTATTACTCTCACTCTATAGTACGCGCATTGTTTTTTAATGTTTTTCTTTGTTTAGTTTAATTATTTTCTTTTTTTTTTCTCTTTAAATTTATACCTTGACTATATAGACAGTTTGATTGTTACATTTGGCAATTCGGCAGCACTTGCAGGTTCAAGCTCCTTTACAGGCCGAAACCGAGCGATTCGTTGCGAGGAAAACTATTTCGAGTCAAATTCAAATCGATAATTTGGTGATAACGAGGTAAGAACAAATCTTATAGTTTCACAACTATATCTTTAGCAGCTTTCTGTATCCGTAAAAAGTAAAATTTCGTAAAATCTATACTTTTTTTTTAGACTTTTTTTTTTATTCGCCTTTTACTTTCATAACAATGATTCGCAACAGAACGAAACAAAACATTCGTGCTCCAAAAATTGAGATCCCCGACAATGAAATAAAGTCCAAAATAATCATCCTCGCTCCTCATCATCTCATATACATGTATAATACATCGTTAATTGTTTAATCATTCTCTTTTTATTTTGGACTTTGTTGTTTTACCCTTTACAATGTGTAATATAAATCATCTCTATGGCGACTCTCTTTCTTCCTCTTACCTATTTTTCAAAATTCATTTTCATGGTTTTCCACAGCGGGTTTCACAAAGCAATTATGTACACCTAACTAACGTAACAACACTTGGCATACATACATATATGCATTGGATAGAACAGTCGCTTATTAGCTGCGTGAATTTTTCTGCTTCTCGTGTGACCTCCTTTTCTTTCTCTCTCTCTCTCGCTCTTAAATTGCGACGCACACACACACGCGTCCCAAAGATAATATACACGAATGCATGATAATTATACGGTGCAGGCTTTTACCGAAGAGACAAACGAGAACAGCGTCGTCGACTTGTTGCAAAGGTAAATTTTCAAAATCACAATTTTTGGTTTCTTTGTTCTTACACGTGGTCGGAAGTAATTAAAGCATATAAAGTGTGTGAATATACGGATGTAAAGACAAAATTACCAGTACCTTATATTTTCACTGATTTCGAACATGGCTTGAATTTGCAATTTTATTTCGACTCGACAAAAATAATTCCGTTCCAGAAAAATGGTTTTGGTCTGGCGAAAAAGACAATAAAAGTAAATAGCAATTGCACAGGTACTCGTACTCTTGCCTTTATGTCAAATCATGAAAAATCATAAGGTATACCGCGATAGGACAGAGACGTGTTCAAATATCGCATATAACAACAGTGTCATTCTTGTTCGTTGCACACAATCTGTTTCACGTTATTAGTTTATATAGTGTTTCGTTCGTTTAAGTCTCACACGTAAAATGCACACGCGCCTGTCTCAATGCGTTTAACTTTGTTTTGTTTTTTTCCCTTTTTTTATTTCCTTAATATTTTGACCCTGAGCACCGCTCGGTAATAGAATAATTGTCTATGACCCCATTGTTTTGTCTTTTCCTTTTTATTCTTTATATATATATTTATATAGTGCACCTATAGAGCGCGCGCTTATTACAAGACGAAATATAGACACGTACACGCACATTCAAAACGTTACTTTACAATTCTTAAAAGATATACATGTCATAGAAATATCTGATTTTTTTTTGGTTTCGCTATATAAATTCTCGTCGTGAGACGCGTCGCATGTAATTCTAGATCATATTTTTTTTTTTGTTAGTTTTGTTGGTTTTCTTTTATAACCATCGCCTGTGCTATTTTTTCTTGTTTTTTTTTTGCAAAAAGAAACAATAACGTGGGGTAACTGTTGTCAATGAACGTCGAAAACGTTTGTAATAGTGTTCTGTTGGCTAGGAAATATCAACTTTTATGTTCAGAATGATATTCGTTGGTATTTTTTGCTCGGTATTATAGAAACTTTAGTTACTACGAATATAAACTGTAAATATAATAAAATTAATTTAAAAAAAATCACACTAACGTTATAGTCACTGATATAGTTGGCGTCGGTATACCGAAAAGAAGTTTAGTTTATTAAAAGTTTCATGAATATTTGTACGAATAATACATTTCTATAAATGAAAAATCTCCAATCGTCGTTGTAACAATCGTAAAAACTAATTGATTCAGATCTCACTTTCTTTCCCGATCACTCATTGGCCCAGTTACCCAACAATAATCGTAAAATTAACAGCGTAAAACACTCGTAAAAAAAGTCGGATAGAAAGACCCTTATAGTTGCTCGTATTGACTTGGCACCACAAGTACAGTATATATATACGCATCTAACGTACATCTCGCTACATTGAATTTCAATGAATAAAACGAAGGGAAAGAAAAGCGCGGCGTTATTTTCCCACTGCGTCCACCGTTTCTTTTTTTCTTTTTTACTTTTTTTCGTACAGCGAAAACATCGATCATAACATTATTATTTAATACCATGCATTTTTCTATCGGACTTTTTCTAGGGCTGCTTCTCGGCGTATCTCTCTTTCTCTGCACTTTTTTTTCTTGTTTCGTTATAATCTCGCAATTGATTATTTTCTTTTTTGTTGCTTTTACATTTACATTAGAATTAATTTTTCGCGTTTATTTCTCGGTTTATCTAACAATCACGAATCAACAACTTACGGCTATAGCGACGATTTGTCTGTCTGTTTATCCTGTGTATTTCAGTGTGTCTGGATGAGCGTGGGTTCTTTGGTTTTATATATTTTTTTTTTTTTCAGTTCGATCGAAACTCCATCATTATATCATAGATAACGTAATCGCGATCGCTTTCAAACTTTGCGCATCATAATAGGCTCCTGCATGTGTACAGATTTTTTATATCTTAATATATATATAGTTCATTATTACTATTATAGTTCTTCTCTCCTCCGCCGTTACGTCTGGAAAAATTTTTTTTACTGATTTTCTTCGCTTTATATTTCACAAACTTGATTATCATCACGTTCGTATAAAAATAATTCCCTATTCTCTTTTTTTTTGTCAGTTTATATCCGCCTATCAGTCTAGCCCACCGCCACGAAGTTCTCTCTCTATACGTATACACACGCTGGTCAACTCTGTCTCTGTCTCTCTCTCTCTCTGTCTATTTTTTTAAGTGAATCCCGCCCCGGTTTTTTCTGCCTCGCGTTCCTTTTTTTGGTTTACTTAGTCGCTTCGTGAGCAGCTACTCGCTTGTGTGTGTCCGGCTTTTGTTGCTCGCGTTGGGAGTTTTTCGTTTGGAAAACCACGTCGAGGTTCTCTTCTTTCATTGTTTTTTGTTTTGCAGCGACTCTCTCTCTCTCTCGTTTTCTCTTTCTCTCTCTCTCTCTCTGTCTCTGTCTCTCTTGTATATTAGCATCTTTTTTTAGCGGAGAATTGAACACGGAATCGCGCACTGAAATGAACATGCGTATAACTTGGCTGTAGTCGTATGCCGGTCAAAAACCATTTCTGTCCACGAAAGCTCGAGGGGAAATTTTTATTTAAGCTTTTAAAAGGAAATTAAAAATTTTCTTTTTTGCTCAACGTGTAATCATTGTTAATTATAGTAACATTTAATTTGGTTTGTTTTAGAAAGAAATTCACGCTGCGACAAACCGAAGCGTTGACAGAATTTTTTGCAGCGCATTCTCAAATTCAACCCGCGAAGAATAATCATTTTCCGAATAGCGATACTATCCACGGTAAATCCACAGCGAAAAGAACCAAATTGACTAGTTTTTTTTTTCTTTAAAAGCTCGAGCTGCGGTAATCGCGTTCACACGAAACACCGATTCTCGACTGTTCGGCTTTCGTTTGCGGACGAGGAGAGAAAGAGAGAGAGTAGAGGAGAGAGAGGAGTCGATGTTAATCCTCGGCGCGACGCGATTATGCAAAGACATGCGCTCGAGGTGCGGAGCACATTATCCGCGGGAATCTCTGATGGGACGAGAGCAGAGTTTACAGGCTCAGCCTTAATCTTATACGCGCGCGAGCAGCACACACAGACACACACACACATCGCGTGTTTAATGGTTTGGAAAGGCTTAGGTCTTTTGCGTCGGCCCAGTTTTTTTGTTTCGCTCCGGCGCGCGGAGTAATTCGTTGCATGTGGGATCGAAGGAGGTGAGCGTTTTACGGGGGGAGGCATGGTTACATAAACGCTCGTTGTTTGCGATAGCGATGGCTTGATTTATCGTAACCACCGATAACCGTGGTAGCAATTCTGTATAGTCCTAGTCGGTGAAAATTAATTTTAGAAGCCATCGCATGAGCTGATAAGCCTTACTTTACGGACGGTCGCGCGAGTCCGAGTGTAAAGCGACATATTGTGACGCGCTATCGACGTCCAATGCTGACCTATTTCACGCTTAGACTCTGTCTATATTTTGAGCAATAAAAACCAAAACCGCGCTTTCCAATGCACGCGTAGAGCAGTTTTAATATGAGCAACGATCGTCTGCACCGATGTAGTCCTTCGAACGACTCGATGCGTAGATTTCTATTGTAATGGATGCTCATTGATTTGTTTTTCCTGTGGCTCCTCGCGCGATCGAAGGAATACATTGATTCGCGATGATTTGCTCGATCAAGTGTACGATTAATTAAGCGATCGCGTCGGCAAATGAGAAAAAAGAATTCTAATTCTCGATATTTAAAAAGTTACAAATCGAAATGCAATTGTTTGATGTAAGCATTGGGACCCATATTCCATTCTCAATTTTTACTTGTTAAAAAAACTATATATATATATATATATATATACCAGCGAAACTAAAGCAACGAGAGCATATATCCATTCCATCCCCGCGCAAATCTCATCGAGCGATACCCTTCCAAGCCCACAAAAACGCGTCTGCACTCACGACTCGCAGCATTAAAGGATCGCGCGGCTCAACGGCTGCATCACAGCAGAGATAGAGAACATCTTGCGCATCCGAGTTTCCAGCCATAGAGAGAGAGACTGTCGAGGACGAGGACGAAGGAAATACAAGCGTAGGTAAGGTCGAGGGAGAGCGAGCGAGCGATTCCCTAGAAGAGCGTCTCCTGCGACCAGACGGGCGGCGACGAGGAGGTCCTTATCGCTGTGGCGGCGTTGGTCGTGGTCGGCGGCCGGTGCCTCAACTCGATCGGCGATGAGCTCGAGCAGGTCGTGATACCGGGTGGTGAGGCCAGGCCACTTGCACCGACGCTGTTCTGGCTGCTGCTCGTCGTCGTCGACAGCACCGGTGACCTGCTTCAAACCGCCCCCCAACAAAATACCATCGATTAGTTTGACCTGGTGGTTTCGATACCGAGTTCATTCGTTATTTTCGATTCTGGACTTTCGTTGCGATCGCTTTTCCTTTCGTTTTTTTTACAAGAGGGATGTGTAAGCGTATTGAGAACAAAGAGGTTTGAGTTTGTCACTCCTACTTATGAGACTTTTTGTGTATGGGCAATGACGAGTCATACCGGTATTCGTTATGATCGCCACCGGAAATGAGAAAAAAGAATCGCAACCAAGTCCATTTTATCTACATAATTAAATCTGTGGCAAAAACGGAAAATAACTTTTTTTTCTTGTTCGTGTACCAATTGGTTTTGTTGTGTATTTACATATATTCATCATATAGGTAGGTGACTATCGGTATGGTGTTTCTGATTGTGTTAGAAAACGAATTTATTGGTCGGTCGAACTTTGTTTTCTTTGGTATTTCTTTCTATAGCGGAGAATCCTGTCGTCATGCACATATTGTGAAAGTATTTTGTTGTTATAGACAATGGCTTCTAGTTCGTGTACTAAACTGACGATTGAAAATAATTCGTACGACACATAAAGACATTTTCCTCTACACATATATAATATATACATATATACAAAATATTATGATCTAAGTTTTATGTAAGTGGGTCATATCATCTATAAGGTTTGTTTATATACATAGATAATTTTTCTCTAGATCAATACACCTACTATGCAACTAAGTTTTCAGGTGCACAATTATGTATTATGTTTTATGAACAATTATTTACATTTAAACTTTACGGTTGTATATTTCTTTTATAGTATCTGTGCTCCCTTTGTGGAAACACTTTTTTTTTCTCTCATCGGTTTATTAACTCACTGATTACAAATCTGAAGCGAAGCTTTTTAATTTATATAGCACCTATAGATTTCAGATTGAGATTTGGTTCTATATCAATATTTTATCGAGTTAACATTTCAATCCTGATTACTCTTCAAAAATTTATCTCAAGTATTTCAAAGACTTTTTATTCTGCATCTAATTTCATGTACGCGAGTACATATTCCAGAAGGTAAAGAAAATGTTACGGTACCTATGCTTGGAATAATTAATGGATTGGCAACGCGGATCGAAGTGTTTCCACAGCGGGTATCTCGTTTTCTCGAGCGTTATTTAGCACGATTGTATATTTACATCGATGCGGACACATAAGTGGTAGTATATATATATATTTATCCAGTGTATTTACAGCGAAGCTATATATAGTAAAAGAGAGATTAGAGACACAGAACGTATAAGTGGACTAAACCTATGTCTGCTTGGACTTCTGTGAGCCGTACGAGCTGCGAAACTGCCAATAAAATGGTATATATAGTTATAGGAAACAGGGGCCCTTACTGTCCAATTAAAGCTGTGTGTACATGGACCTCCTATTCGACAGAGGAAGTTATCGTGTACCATCGTCCACTTTTCTTGGAATAATTGTTAATTGTTGCGATGAATTATTAAAATTTGTGAATTAAATAAATTGAATTGCATAAGTATTGTGTTGTTAAAAAAATAGATTTGTTGTTGAGAGAGAAAAGAGTAAGAGCCCCAGAAGTGTAGTAGAGGGGAACGAAGGATTTTGTCGTATATTTCGAATAATTACTGCAAAAGAGGAACAACGATCAAATATATATTAGGTATTTATTCAATATACGCAATGTCGATCCGTTCTCAGTATTGCCTTGCTTGCGATGCAGAATCATTATTATAATTTTATTTCTGTCAAACTGCTTTAACTAGACGAATTTGTTGTCTTTTATTTAACGAAAAAGTACAGCTTATAAAGACGAATTTTCCTCCTGTAATACCGACATTAACAATAAGTTGATGTTACATAACGTTCAGTTTGACTCGCAAACAAGTAATAAATCCTCTCTAAATGTTTCAGAATGGATTTTCGTTCTTTATGAAAATTTGCAGATTAAAGTGAGTTGCCGTAGGAGAGTAAGTAAGTTTCTTTACTATGCCCCGCCGCTTATTTTTCATATAAATGTGCAGTAAAAGTACGGTGAGATAATTTTGAAAATTCTCTCCGCCTGCATCAGGATATTTTCATAAAGAACAGTCTCCAAACGAAGAAAGATTACAGGAATAAGAAGAAGAAGAAGAATAGCTGCCTGGTACAGACGCTGACGAGTTTCTCCAGCCCACCCGCATCCGCACCAGATCAGGTATACAGAATAGAAAAAAAAAAAAAAAGAATTATAGAAGAGAAAGAGGTGGTAAAAGGTGGCGCGTGCGCTATATCGGCCACGAGTTTTATCACCTGGGTGCTTCGACAGAGGCGCTAATGGTCATGCATGTCTGACAGGGTGGCGATGCTTGGGGGCTCGGACGCCGCCTCGGCACGCATCCGGCGCAGCCGTCCCACCTTTCGGGTGGCCGTCTCTTCTTGGGCGGCACCTTCAGGAATCTCCGTTTACCTCCAGCCGGGCCACGGCGACTGCTCGCCAGGACCGGACCGTCCGACGAGTCCGTCGAGAAGCCCGAGACCTCGTCCTCGGTGTCGGGTGGACAGTCCGCGGCGGCGGCCAGTCTCGCCTCCTCCAGGAAGACGGAGTCCGAGCCGAGGGACCGGGAGTCGGGCTCGGGCGGATCGACGCTGCCCATCGAGGCCAGCGGTGCTCGTCTACCGGCGCTGCTGCCGAGCCCTTGGCTCCCGGCCAATGCCGATGCCCCCGAGCCGGGCCTGCAGACACCCGGACCCGAGAAGGGCTGCTGCTGGTGGCGCAGGATCGCCGTCGCTCCGTACAGGCCCACCTCGCTACCGCACGGCGACAGCTCCGGCGTCGGCTGGATCACCTGTTGCCGACACGAGCGTGCTCACGTTAATGCGATACTACTGGCGGAGCATACGCGGATTGTGGGATGTGGGACGTGGACGTTGGACGATTGATTCGGACTTTGACTGGTGTAGTACTGCACTGCAGGGTTGAGTATGAGCGAGGTAGAAAGAACGCTGAATAGCCACTTTAGTTGGAGGTTTGAGGAGTTTCGAGGAGAGTTATCGCGAGGTAACGCGCTTCCTTTCTTATACTCTATGTGTATAGGCAGTTGAGAGGTGAAACTAACGTGGCTGTATTATAATTTGACGCGTTGATTGATTCAGATGAATGGACTTCAGATAGGAGGATGCGGAACGATTAAAGTCAGCAGTTGTTGACATCAACATACAGAGCATACAAAATACGAATTTTAAATTAAAAATTAACGCAGGCGATGAGAAAGTTAGAAAAAATTAATCATTTAGTTTTCATCCCCTATAACCACCAATTGGAATAAAAAAAATCACTTGCAAAAGACAATTTTCACAATTTATCGGAACCCGGCGTAGGTTATTTAAATTAAAAATAAATCTATATAAGCTATCGAACTGCAAATGAAATTCGAATCAAGACCGCAGTCTTATAATCGTTTTCAGAGGTTTTTAAGAGATCAAGGAAAATTTAACACCTAAAAGTTTTTGATTAAAAGTTTGCACAATTAGGTACTTAGAAACCTTTTATTGTTCATTTAAAAGGTAGTATGCCAAAAGCTATCGAAATATACGAAAACTGATTTGGGAAAAAACATATTCCCTGTACCTATTTCATTCACTGGAAACTTTTGCATCTTTCATAACATTCTTACAATACTTGATTTGATAGAAATCTTGAAAACTTAAAACACTCGAAAGGAATTCAGGGAGAATCAATGTGTTTTGAGATAAGTTTTTATTCTATTTTTAGTTTGCCATTAGAAAATTATGCAACAGTATCCATTTAATGAAAAACCTATAGAAGGCCTTTGATGGTATACTTTTTTTTAATTGGACGATTTATTTTTTATCTTTCCCATTAGCTAGGAGGAC
Source organism: Megastigmus stigmatizans (assembly GCA_900490015.1). NCBI lineage: Eukaryota > Metazoa > Arthropoda > Insecta > Hymenoptera > Megastigmidae > Megastigmus > Megastigmus stigmatizans. Next base: position 16,372 of record UELV01174796.1, on the reverse strand, counting down.
TAAAGTCTTTTTAAAGATCTATTATCCCGATAAGATTCCCGAGATGACATTTCTCAAAACTAGCAGACGAATATGAAAAGGATATGTGTAGGTAATATAAGGTTGAATTGTTGAAGTTTGTACCTGAATGTCGATGGGGTGATGATAGAGATCCCAGGGTTCGCCGTAGGCCCTGTGCCTCGGGAAGGATGGGGGTGGGGGTAGACAGGGCATCACCATGGCCGAGCCCCGGCGCTCGAGGTAACTGCTGGCGGTGCTGCTGCAGGTGACGGAGCTGCAGCGACGATTCGGCCTGAGGCGACCCGAGGATCCGGGACCACCTGGCCTCATAGGCGCGGCGAGTAGCGTGTCGTAGTCACCGCCGACCGAGGCGAACCGCGGCGCGACCAACGGCAACCGCGGCTCCACCGCCTGCTGTCGATTGCAATTCATAGGCTTTTTCAGTTCTTTTTATCTTTCCACACCTCGTGCAGTCGTTATAAATTATAAATAAAATCAATCGATTCAGAAAATTCAAGATATATAGCTATGCAGTTGAGAAGCTCGTCTAGTCTTGTGATTGAATGCTTTTCGATGCTAAGGTTTTAATAGTCGTTATAATTTAATTCAATGTTTTATTACGACATACTTAGCTTTTATACCGTTGTATATAAAATTTAATAACTACCAAAACAGCTTTTATGGTCAAAATTTTTAATTTATACTACATTACATACTTATATACTTATTGCAGAAATTCAAGGCACATTTTAGAAAACACGATCAGTTCCGATCTCTGGGCAACTTAAGTAGAGGAGCCCCGAGTACAGTCAGACAATGCCCATAGAATACGAATACGTTATACCTATTATTTTCAACACGGAATATCGAGTGCAGCTCTTGGAAAATCATCTTTGTTGGGTGATATATAACGAGGGAAGAGCAACGAAGCTATATCAATAGGAAGGAAGGATCGATAGGGAGTAAACGGTCTTACCTCGACGCAGAGCGATCTCCTGGGTCCGCGGGCGGGCTTGGGTGGTAGCCTAGCGATCGCCTCGAGGGCAGCGGCCAGTGCGCGCTCCTCTGCCTCTGCCTCGGCGACCGCAGCCTCCGCCGCAGCCGTCAGTCGCGGATCGTCCAGCTGCCGGTTCGTCTTACACCTGCGCCTCGCGTCCCAACACATTCTTTTAGTTATACTTAACAATAGCATCTCTGATCAAACTATATCTATATATAATAGTATTTGAATTATCATCGAAAAAAAGATATACGTATAAGGAATAAGAATTTGTGGAAAAAGTTAACTCGTGAGTTTAATCGGTCGCGAAAGCGCGTGTTATACCTGCTCTTGTAGATGACCAGTAGGACCATGAGGGTGAAGAAGCCGCCGAGCGTCGCGGCTATCCTGACCCCCGTCATCACGTCGTAAGTCTTGTAGAATTCGATTTTCAGCTGGTCCCGCTCGCTGAGTGTTGGCTTGGCCTCCGGCACGGAAGTCGTCGGCCTCGTAGGCGCTGTATTCCCGCCCGTTGTATTGCTGCCGACGCTCGCCATACCTGCAAAACCACACCACCGTCCAAACCCATTAATACCACTATCCTGCACAAATGACAATCGTATACCTAATCGATACATAGAGGACAATAATTTTCGGTTAGTCGATCTGGCGCGATATCTTTACAGTTAAATTTAAATTGACGTCAACTCCATCACACGGGGGTCAACATATATATACAACTTCATCTGTTAGTTTCGCTTGTTTACCCTCTTATATGCAGATGAGTGTGAAATGTATTCGCAGACGCGACGTTCTGCACTATCTATATGTATATACATGTGCATGGCATAGAAATGCAGACTCGACCAAGACTTTCTCGGAGTACACGCGAGTGCAGTTGTCAGTCCGTTCCCTATACGGCCAAGTTACGTCTCTCTCCACAGTCAAAGCAAGCTAACTTTATCTCGCGGAAACGGGGGAGGAGAGCAAATCAGAAGGCTGTGACACTCACGTGGAGATGACCAGGCACGCGGGACCTGGACTTTCTTGAAACTTTCAGAAATTACATTTTATGCAAAATATCGAGACCCGTGTATTATTGTTTTATTGAATACAGGCCCTGGAAATCAAGATAAATTTACTACTCTTTATGCTCTTAATGCATATAAATTATTCATATCTGTGTATATTGTTTTGTATAGTTCTGTATTGAATAAAACCCTGATATACGCGGGTCTCATCATTTTGCGGAAAAAGTAATTCTTGAGAGTTTTAAGGATATTCGAGAGCTGTATCTCTGGTCATCTCATTGTCAGCGGAGTGCACCTAAAGCTTCTTCAATCTCGCGCGGCAGGACTTCCTTAAGCTAGCGACTGATTTATTAACTTCAGAGATACGCATAACTGTTTTATATATATAGTTTCTCAATTGTAGTGCAGCGCATGTAAGAATATTAACCGAAACAAATTATTGAAATATAATTTATTGGCTCGATCACTTTTATCGATTGTATAAGAAACTTGAGAAATATCATCATTTGTATGGTCGATTGGCTCATTCTTGTGTATTTCCCCATCATTAGATTTCGACATCATACCCAAAGCTTCGGTCTTCGATATGAGATCCACGCGAGCCCAGCACATATACCAAGGTTCTTAGAAAATTACAAACTCTTCTCCCCCTTCTCATATCCGAAACTTTAATATGAGCGCCAGCCTGTGTGTTCCGGTTGAAAAAGACGGTAGGCAAAACAAAAGGGAAGCCTCGTGTTCCTATATATAAGAGTCAGCATGAGTCAGCTGGTATACACAAGCAGTGCAGAATGTAAATCGCCGCCGGTATATTCGTCTTCTTAAATAGCCCTTCGAATACCCCGCGCTGTAATCTCGCGGACGAGCGCGAAAAAATACGCATCAGGTGTGTATGGAGCGCATCGTCAGCGAACGGAGAATAATAATACACAGTAGCAGTGTGCAGAGATAGGCTGCAGCGTGTGTGTGTGTTTCCGCGTATATAAGCGGTAGCTCAGAGAGAGAGGAGCGCGAGCGGGAAAACCAGGTCGAGGATCGGCTGCGAGTGAATTATAGATAGGGAACTGCTGCTGTTGCTGTTGCTGCTGCCTCCTCCTCGTCTCTCTCTCTCTCTCTCGGTCTCTGTCTTGCCAACTGGTGCCGCAGGGGCAAGTGTACAAGCTCTGACGCGCTGCATGTGGGAGTGAGGCAGAGGCAGAGGCAGAGCAACAGGAAAAGGAGCCGATGGAAAAGAGGTTAGCCTTCGGGTCACGAGGCATGCCTCTCGGCATCCGACGCGCGCCGCGGCTCTACCACCACCACCACCACCGCCGCCGCCACTACCAGCCTAGCCTCGCTGGCGGTAGGAGGGAAAAGCCTGGATGCTGCCGCCGCTGTTGCTTGGGTATTGATTCCCCTTCTGCTGCTGCTGCTGCTGCTGCTGCTGCCGCTGCTGCTCCCGCCGCCGCCACCGACGTCGGCCTATACCGGCAGGCGCACACGCCAGCTGCAACCTGATATATATACGCGGAACTCGAGATCCTCTAGCCGCGACTCTCCCCCCTTCCTGGATTATATGTCTCTCTCTCTCTCTCTCTCTCTCTGTGTCTGCGGAAATAGCGTTTTTCCTTTTGCAGCAGCAGCAGCAGCAGCAGCAGCAGCAGCGTAGCTTTGCTCGTTAAAGCTTGTTGCTCGCGTACAACGTGTGGATTTCTTTATCGTTGCGGTGCGGTGGATTGTTTGTGCAGGAGCCTAGCAATGGAGTCGTTATGTGCCCTCACCACGATTCATTCCTGCATTATTTACTCCCGATGCGTTTGCAGTGTTATGGACGAGAAGGGAAGGGAAACGGGTGTATTTGAGGGGAAGCTAAAGTCTTACGACTCCTTTGTTAGATCTTTATTGCGTTGATCGAATAGCGAAAAGTAATGTACTCGAGCATAGATATTTTAGCGTCGCGCAGGGTGAGACCTTGCCTTCGAGTGGAATGGGATAGAGTCTGTTCAGACATCGCAAAAGCGATAATGCATTATGTATATGTATGCTATGTATTTATATTGTACAATTGCTTGTCGTGCTATCGAGTAGCTTTTTTAGAATGAAACCAATAACAATTTTGCCGTCATAGGAATACCTGTAGTGCAGGTGTACTTAATTTCTGCTGTCATATACTTATGAATTTATTGCAATTAAGGTGTGCAAATGAAGCCTTAAAGAACTAGAATCAAAATCGAGATTGTTTCGTACGTATAATAAAATATAAGAAAATGTTTATTGCATTTGTTAGCTGAACAGTTAACGTCTATGTGAACATTTATAAACATTCTTTTGAGTCAATTGTAAACATATTAGCTAATACAAAATCTACTTTCGATCATTTTCTTAATCTTATACTTTGTCCCTTTAAAATTTTTCCAGCGTAAGATTTTTGACATCATGATTTTTTATATTAAGAAGGAAGAAGAGTATATGTTAAGAGATAAAGTTGCTTTGTACAATATGTGTCTAATTAAAATTCTGGTAACTTTTTTAAATTATTCTCTTGAGCCACGCTTCTTCCGGGAAGCTTCTAAAAGAATTCTGAGATTAAATCTTCATTAAATATAATAAAAGTACTATTCATTACATTGCAAACGATAAATTTTTTAACTTTATATTTTTGAAAAATGTTTGACGTTTCGACAAGTTAAAATCATTTACTACTTAAGTACGGGGCTTGAATAGTACAACTAAATGAAACGAACCTTTCCATTCTCAGCAAATAGAAGAGGTTTTTTCATGGCGCAGAACGAAACTGTCGTTCACTTTTAAAATGGAATAATGAGTAGTCTCTATAAAAAGAAAAATCGCACAAAGGAATACATCATTTCTGACTTGAGGAAGAAACCCGCGCACACTTGAGCCGTTTCTTTACAAAATAAGCGAAAAGGAAAGAGTTTTTAAAACGCGATGCAGTGAATGTTGTGTTTTAATATTGAAAATTCTTTATGTACATTTGTGCGATGAGCGTTGTAACTCACTTTTGCATATACAGAAAATGTTATTATAAATTATCGTCGATTCTTCGTATCTGTTAATCTGGTGTGCGTTTTGTATTTTGTGTAAAATGTTTTATTGACGTAGTAATGCAAATTTGATTTAGGAAGAAAATGCTTCGATAAAGAATCAGTTGCGTCGACATACGTAAAAGCCGTAGAGATCGGTGTATTTCCAAGATCAAGAATGAAAGTAAAAATAGTACATTTCGATACCGGTACGATAAAGTGATTTTTCCCTCTTGTGTGGAAGTTTGTAAAAAAAGCGGAGCGAGTCTTTTTTTCTAATCTATATTAATGCTGCAATTTCAAAATAATAAAAAATAATATGCCAGAACTTTGCACGCGAGTAAAACCGCTCTTGGCGCCATTCGGTCATTCACACCGTTCGGACTATAAAAGCTGAAAGAGAGGGAGAGAGAAAGAGAGAGAGAGAGTGAAATTTCCCGGCAAGGGAGGAAGAAGAGACTCCATATCCTCTTCCCCCGAACGACGGCGGACGTCGTGCGCTTTATCATATCGCTGGATAAAGAAAGCTCGACGTCTGCCTGGGTGTAGATAGAGAGACGAGAAAAAAAGAGATTCACTTTTAGCCCCCTGCGGTGATGAAGTGAATGTTCGCTCCATGGAGAGAGAGAGAGAGAGAGAGAGAGAGAGAGAGACGGTCTATATACTCACGGATTATTTCACGCCTTTTTCTCGGATATGTCAAACGATGAGAGCTTCTCATTCTCTCTCTCTCTCTCTCTCTCTCTCTCGCTCGCTCCTCTCTCACTCTCTTCACTTCCGTTTGATTGAGAAGAGCGCGACGCGTGTATGTGTGCGAGAGCGTAAATATAGGAGAGTCGAGTTGATGGCCTTGGCTCGACGCGCGCTCATATTCCGTGTATATATAAAAGCTCTCCTTTCACGTGCCACACGTCCTTTGGAAATGATAACGGAACGACCGGAACGAGGTTATCGAACTTGTCGTAGCTGTCGTCGTCGTCGTCGTACCTGCTATCTGAGCGTCTCGAGTAGTCGTTCTATAACTTCTGGCCTCAGCTGCTGCGTACGTAACGCGCCATGAGTATGTATGCGTGGGATTTAATCGGCTTCGATCTTTGTTATCGCCCGACCTATACCGGAGTTTCTCACTCTCTCTCTCTCGCTTTACCTATATACTGACTGCTTGATGCCTTTGGGGGAAGAAAAAGAGTTTTCAGCGTTATTCCTCTTTACGGTGTACATATATCCGACGATTTTATATGGATTATTTACTAGTATTAGAATTAGAGCATTGTAAGATATTGAATTCAAACGAAAACATTGAAACTGTTATTCGACCGGTTTAATTAATATTTTTTGTGATCGAAACCAATGTCTGACCATACTTGGTACTTTCTACTTTCATGTAATATTTTCTATGCTCATTTTAGTAAGTTATCGCGTTAAAAGATTGTTGTTACAATATATTATATATTTTTAATCATTAATTCATTTAGGAAAGAATGTTGGCAATATTTTTTCACTAGACATATTTCTTAATGAAAGACACGTGGGATATCTATAGGGCATGTTTACGGTAAGCGTAAAAGCTGCAGCTTTACTACTTAGTTTTTATGTCATCTTACGCGAGATACGAGGCAATTGGTTTTTTTTTATGCTTTAAGAGGAAAAATGAGGAAAAAGTACCACTTGATGCGCCTCATACAAATGCTAATTTTTTAGTGAATTTTTATAAAAACACGTTTTATAAGTGGAAGTAATATGGCTCTAGAGGCCATTGAACGGAATGACCATGCAAAGAAAATGTAAATTCTGCGATTAAACCTTTTTTCATCGTTCCTCTGTCCTACACTTTCATTTAGCCCTTTATATACTTTCACGATTTAAATAACTAATGTCGGTTTTCCAGCATATAATTAATCGCATAGCAATTCTTTTCGCGGTCAGTAAAAACTACACTTACGAGGTACAATGTACATTCTCTTTCCTCATTCTTTTTTCTCAAGCTACATACTCCGGGTCAAAGGTCCATAAAGACTCATCTCGGCAGAATCTCGAGTCCATATTCGACAAAGCCGGGAGCCGTCAACCTCTACTTAGCCGCACAATCACCAGCCATCATTTTTCCTCATCCCTCCTGCCCCAAACAACAATTGGAAACATGCCGCGCGTATCCGTTATCCTAGTGGGTAAAGGAGAAGTGAGGGACCGATGAGAGAAGACCCTGCAGAGAGTAAAGGAGCGGGGCAAATTGCTCGGCATATAGTGCAGCGGAGTCGAGGAAAAAGAGCGACAACCTGTGGATACGTGCGGGCTATACGAGCAGCATTAGCCGCGGGAAAAGGTGCCCGACGACGACATTCTCTCTCTCTCGGTGTGGAAGGTGTACGCGGCAGAGGGGGGATTATGGTTTCGGTCAAGGCGTCGAGGGAGTCTCTCTACCGTATTCTCGGCACGTAACTTCGCGCCTCTCTCTCTCTCTTTCTCTCGGCAGAAGATTCCTATCAGAAGAGAAGCAAATAAGGGGCTTTCTTACACCAACTTTCTCTCTTTTTGTATGTGGGTATGTGTCTTTTGTCAGTTCTGTGTATGCACTGGACGAGCTCGGCAGCACGTATACGCGATTATTGGGCGCGTGCCGCACGTGATAGTCATGATATAGAAGGGAAACGCAACTCCCTGGCTATAGTGCAGTGTTGCTACTTTTCTCTTTCGCTAATGGCGCGTCAATTAATTCTTCTTTCTTTAGGGATTAGATGCTGTTGCTTATCTTGAATATACTTACGGAAGTTACGCTATTGTTGAAAATATTTAAGCTGTTGCGACGATACGAAGTAGTGAATAAGCAAAAATAAATATCAGGTATGGCCTTATGTAACTGGTGGAATACGTTTCTCGTGTCCAGACATTTTAGTTTTACCTACTGAACGGTATTCATTGAATCAGCCACAAAGTTAAAGCTATCACATCTGGTTATTCGATACTCATTTACAACGTTGGAGGATATTCCTCAAAAGCAGGGCAATACTTTCGCCTTAAAAGGAATCCTAGAAAACAATTCAAGCTTTCTTTAACTCATTCGGGACACACACACAGCAAAAATACGTCATAGCAAGTCGCGGCCGAAACAATCGTAGCAGTGCCGAGAGTCGCTGCTCTTCTCTGCAAATTGCTATTCAATTACCAGCTCACCTTAAAGAGAGAGAGAGAGATGGGCATGAGGAGGCGAATCAAGACGCTTTCCTACAGCCTCTCTCTCTCTCTCTCTCTCTCTCTCTCTCATTGGCGCGGCTGGTAGCTGTGGCAGTAAAGAAAAGGACGCGGCTGTAAAATTTACGACTGGTCGTCAAGGCAAAATTATATAAGTAATCGTCCAGGCGGTGCTAAGATGTGTGTCGATGTATATAGGTATATATATACTCGAGCAATCGTCCGCAATATACGAGTGCCCTCGAGCTTTTACGGCTCCTCGTTGTAAACTGCGCGAGTAATTGAAGAGAATGCCAAAGTATGGGCGCTCGAATTTGATGGTGACTGATATTGTTGGTGGTGAGGGTTATTAGAGAGAGGGGGTAGGGGTCAGTTATTCATATAGACCAATTGTACACCGTGGCTAAATTCGTCAACTGGGACTGTATAGAAAAAAAGCATGGAACCACTGTGTGCAGGTTCGATGTCCCGTTAAACGACAATGTTTTCAGTTTCGCTATCGCGAGTTACATTAAAGAGATGGTCAGTTCTGCAGTCCATATTGAATTGTAGAGCTCGCTTTTAATCAGCTTTAACACAATCCCTCTCTTATAAAACTATTCAACCGCTTTCTTTCCATCGAATTACCGTCAAGTAAACTACCGTAATTTTCGCGCCTCTATCCAGTAGGACACGAGGCGTATAGCTAAAATCCAAAGTGCGCGCAGATACGCGAGAGATATACCGTATAGCCGAGTGGCCGAGCAGAGCTAGAGCGAATAGTATACTCGTACATACATAAACCACGAAGGAGGCGAGGCCCATTCACGGACAGCGGCTTTCGTCTATACATATAGATCGGACGTTTATACAGGGAGAGAAGAGCTGACCAGGCGCAATAACATCGTCGATATCGGCATCCTCCTGCCTCGCGAAGTAACTCGATTATACAGGAGAGAGGGAGAACGCGAGAGCGAGGGGGAAAGTGACGAGTAAGCTCGCCATACGTTAACGACTGCGCGCTCGATCGAATTATTTATCGCGGCCCTTTTGCCACGCGCTTACGCCACAATTAGTTTTATTAACGCGTTGTCTATATACGGTGAGGGCTATACTTTCGCTGTGTGTGTATATGCGACGTTCTTGTGGGGCGTTCGCTTAACCGCTATGGCGAATGTTAAAAGTTAGCGGTTGCGGTGGTTTTATGGGATGCCTGGCGGAATCCGATTTAGCTGAGTCGAGCTGCCTTGATAATTGGGACGAGTCTTTAATGTCAGCTGACAATGGATTTTGCGATGCGATCTTACAGTATCCGTATAGTTCGTTGACTAAAGCAATCCTTTGAGTTTCTCAAAAGGTAGAGGATACCTATTAATATGTACAGCAATGGTGATTATCTAAATGAGAACATGGGTAAATCGAAAAGTTACGTTTAATTGTTATCAACGCAATCCACAATAATCATCGATTCGAACTGAGTGCGTAAAAAAACTCGAATAAGCAATTATCAATCTTCGGCACAATGGCACGATTAACTGAGACTAATATGCGTCGGTAAAATTTGTTCGATTAAACGAGAAATACGACCATACATACGGAAATTCTCAAGACATATCAATAAGCAATTATTAAACGTCGGGCAATTTATCCGCCGCTGCACGTCTGCGAGATTCCACTCGATTTAGTGTATATACGACTGCTCCCGTGTGTGTTTATGCGTTGATGTGTATACATGTAAGAATTGCGAAAAACAAAAGGGAATCCGCGGAGAGTTCGTGTCTAAGATATACATATATGTAGTCGGAGAACGAGGAGCGGAAGTATAATATTAGAGGAGAAGACGCGGTCGTAAGTATAATCGAATGGGTCGACGCGATGTGTTTTCCACTCCAATGCGTTTATAGGAGAACGTTTTTCGGAGATAAAGTTTTCGCGGATAGTTCGATAGTATATAGAGATTTGTTAACGCGAGCCAACAGGGCATCGCTCGTTTATGACGATTAATTTACCGAGCTAACGTAGAGCTACAGTTAGAAGGAAAACGATTATTTGTCTTTTTAATGATTTCAACACATTATCTAAAAAGTGCACACGCTATATATCGTCCAAACTACACCAGCCACCAGGTAAAACAATCGCAACAAGTCGCAAGAATCATCAACAGGCCGCTTCACCCGCCAGTCCCACCACCCCCTACCTATATATGCATATAATCACGGTAGAGAATGCAGCAGCTTCGGCTAACATCGCGTGCGCTCAGCTCCGATTTTCCTATGTAACTTGTTGCTTCCCGCTCTCGTTATTACACACTGCCATTGTCGGGCGGTTGCACGTACTCCGAGCATTTGCCATATCAACAGATTTCTTTTTCTCACTGTCGCGACGCACGCGATAAGTATATATACCGTAGACGCGGGTGTAATAGGAATGTGCGAATTAAAGCGTCGTATAACCCGTGAATCTCTATGTACAGGTATACACTTATGTGCACTGCGGTGGTCGTGTGCGAAGAAACGGAAGTGCTTGGTAGTACGAGTGGGGGCTTGAAGGCAACGAGACTCTCTCGTGTCGCGCGGTGCTTCTGCTCGGAGTGACTTACACACCCTTCCTACTTCTTTTTCTCGCTTTTTTTTTTTCTACTCTCTGAAGTCTCACAGTTGCTGCGGTACAGATGTTTCCGCGTGTCGACTGTAGGATGACTGTGTCACTGACTCTTCGCGTTTGTCGAAAATTTTTTCCGCTTTCTTTCTCTCGTGGATGCACTCGCTTATGAAACTTACCATATGCGATAGTTCGTTTACTCCAGAAATGTCGATAGCCTTTCGTTGTTAGGATTTTAACGGGTAATGCAACAAATGTGCAGGAGTTAAAAACGATACCGAAGTCTCGATGTATTTTTTATCATTTTGATCGGTGCCTCTCTTCGATAATAATTCTACGATCAAGAATTTGTAGCGAGCTATTTTCGCGATCAATGAGAAACTCGTTTTGAATCATTTTTAAGATAGGATATTGATTATTTCTAATTTAAGAAACGTTAAAGCTTTTATTATATACTGCGGCATAACAATGTGCTAAAACGCAAATTACTTTTCATCCATCTAAAGTAAAAGAAGTCTCGTCAATGTTTTTTAGCTCATCCCGCGTATCTTACGATACGGTAGTTCCGTATTAATTTCCTGTTCTCTGGCAAAAAGAGGAGATTCTGCGAAATCAAAGTTCAGCCAAAACAAATCGCGCGTGACCTCTGCTTCGTATTATTTTGTTTACTCAACGCTGAACGGCTATGTATCAAGAATTAATAATTACTTTATACTAAATGATTGTATTAATTAATATTTTTTTATTTCGAAGAAGTAAATATTTTCTCGTGCACTTTGTGCAATATTAAAAAGATAAAAGTCCAATTTTAATTTAGCATTTATATTCATTATATCTGAATACATAGTAAACGAATTGCAATCATGAACTTAAAAACAAAAACCAAGTGAGAAACGTAGATATTAAATTTTCAATAAAATGTATTGTTCACAATAGCGAGGTATAATCCGGAAATGACTCGTAATTATTATGAACAGGACAGGGAGAGCAATTTTCCTAATGAAATAATACGATGTCGGTGTAGAGAAAAAAGGAAAAGGAAGAAAGAAAAAACTATTGAAAATACGCTTATCACTTTGAATGCAGGAGTTTAATGAAAAATGTTCGGTGCAGTGCATTCAAGGCCTTTGTTCTAGAATAAAGGAAAATTAATCGGAATCCTCTCTAAGCTCTAACGAGTCGAACCGTTCACATTCAAACGATAAAATTCCTTTTTGTTGATAAATGTACTTGTAAATGTTGTATTCGATTTGAAATTTATCGCATGGTTAAATATTTAAGAAAATTAATCTCTATAGCAAATGCATGAACACAAGCTTTTTTCAAGCTTACAATTAAAATATAAAAGCTGACTGAACAACGAATGTTGTTAATTCCGTGAATAATTAATAGCAACAAGTTTCATATACGTATCCTTTACACATTTTAGGCATTCGTCGGGTATCCATCCTGTCATCATTACCTGATATCACAACTTCCTTTTTTTTGCAAAAGCGACGGTAAATGAGTAAGCGTTTTCCAAAAAAAAAAGAAAAAATCAAACCATCTGTTTTTAACTTTGTGATAAGAAGCTGCCCAACCGAAAAAAATCGTCAACGGAAAATTTTCCAAAGTCCAGCGTTCGTCCCTTAAGTTGGGTAGAATGGGAGAAGGTGTCGTACGTCGCAACAGGGGGGGTTAAACGCGAAAATCCGTGGCGTTATAGGTGAACGGAGACGAGCTGCCGATAATTCGGGCCGTGAAAAGCGTCTCGCAGAGCAGCGGCGGCGTGGCGCGCACTTTCGATCCGGGTCAGCGGTTAGAGGCCTGTTGAATGCGAACCTCCGCCATCCCTTACGTATATAGATATATACACATCTGCATTATATAAGTGCACAGTTTGCGCGCGTATTCAAGGAAACTCGGAGCTGTTTTCTCTGTCCTTCTGCTTCTTCTTATTCGTATTCTTCTTCTTCTTCTTCTTCTTCTTCTTCTTCTTCTTCTTGTTCTTTAGTGGAAGCTCGCGCGCGCTCGATTGGTTTGCTCCACTTTCTCAAGTATCCCGTGAATGTTCGCATTACGACACGTCGCGCGCGGGTTGCGAGACCGCGATATCATTATTACGCGAATTCTTCGCCCGGCCCGTATTCTCTTTCTCTCTCTCTCTCTTATTTTCGTGCTATACTAAGTTTCTCTGTACGTATATTATTTATCTATACATATATGTGCAATTACATGTGTGCACTATGCTCTTTTGAGTTGTGGAAAATTTCTTGCTGTTTCATTTCATGTACACTTGCGTTCAGAATGCGTCGAGAGTAAGATTATCGAAGTATAATATATGACCATAAAATATTTTAATTGTCCGATGTGTCAGTTAGAACTTTAAGTTGTTATTTAATTTATTTGTATATTGCACGTGTCTTTTTATTTTTAAACTATGAACACCAACGGCCATCTCCTCTCATTTTTATAGACATGCCGTCAAGAATACGGTATGTAACGCCTATGCTTTTGATCGTTGATCAAACGAATTTATTTACTTTACAATTTTAGTGGTGTTAGTAGAAACTATTGTGACAATCCATTTTAATGATCATTTATTATACTTACAAATAAATTCTTTTCAACTTGTGTGCATATTTTATTATTTACCGTTCTCTTATTTAAACAGTGGGTCATTCTTTCCACTTGTGAACATTAAATTTGGTTGCCGAGAATGGTACCTCTTAGGAATCCTTTTGATTCTTAGATGTGGTGTAGAAATCCATCTATATCGAATCTGGGACTGATTAAAATTTGCTATACCGTTACGGATCAATATATGTTTTACACCGTAACACAAACCATAAAATTCGTTGGTTTCATTTTGATTCGTATGCTTGAAAAAGGATAAATAATCATTATCAAATCAATACAGTTTTATTTTTCTTTACATCCTATCAGTTATGTTTACTTTTCTTATGTAGATGATGCAATTATTTTATTCAAAAATATTATAAGATTATATATTTAACCGAATATTAAATGGCTTTTAAATCCTTTTATACGGTCAGGTTCGAAATCATAAAGCACGCAGTTGTGGCTGGATATGAGAAATCTCTCTTGATACATAGCGCAGTACATTTATTTCGTGTTCATTTTTTCATTTTCACTCAATGGCTGAGCTCTTTCATGAAGAAATATTACAGGAATAGAGAAAAACATTGAAAACAGTAACTGCAAGGCCACCTGCCGACATTTTTCATTTCTACCATTGAATTATACGTTTCTGAGTTTATTTGTAAAAGATTTAATATGAAGTAAAACGCGATGGCTTGCCTACACTTTTCGTACAAAATATATTAAACAGCTTAAGGTCATGTAACAGTCCTACTTTGCCAATATTAAGTTTTAGCCGAATATTTAAAGACTAGTGGAAACGGTATTTTCACAAACTGTTCGGATAGTCCGTTGGGACGTAAAATATATGTGGAAATGGCATTTCCAGTAATCTTTAAATATTCGACTAAAACTTTGCAAAATGGTAGGTTACGTACCAATACAGTGATATCTTTATTTTGCATGAATACAAATATATTTTTTACCGTGATCAAAAAACTATAACGTCGGTAAATATCGAGTATATCACAACTGAGAATTTTAATTGTTTTTTACAAGTCAAAAGTATGTATCGATTGTAGTATAGATCTTGAGATCCGGCTCTAAGACGACTATATAGAATAATTTGACTAGCATCCTCGAAGTCCTCCGTATATCGCTACGATATACCACAGGGAAATCCCGCTAGAAGCGAAAGGAAGCATACAGCCTTTGGCAGGCAGTAAAGGTAACAGCCTCCCACAAAGGCAGAACCAAAGTTGCTGGTACAGCTGCTGCTGCTCACGTCGGCACGCGAGGAGTAAAGGAAGGAAAATCCAAAAAATCCAGCGCATTCGGATTCAGCGCGTGTACGTGGATCTCTTCCTTTGACGACGATCGGGTGCCACACGGTATCGGCATCTTGCAATATCGGCGCCCACCTCGTCTCGACTAGAAGCGATATTAAAGCCTCGACCGTATGATATGAACCGTACGAGAGCTGCTTCGACTCGTGAATATCCGTCAAAGCAGAATATGCCTCTGTGTGTGTGTCTCCTCGGAGGTGGGCCGGCCTTGGGTTGTATACACACGTCAGAATTAGGTCATCGGCATCGCAAGGGTTGGGCGCCATCTCCGTCCGTGCAGTCTCTCTCTCCTATCTGTGCAGCTGTGTCGTCCGATGCTGTACGGTTATGCTGTTGCATACGGAGGTGTGTCGTCTGATGCGCGCCCGCACGTGCGTGATTTTCAGTACGGAGAGAGGCTAAAGGATCTGTGGGTCGTCTATAAGCCCGACTCATTCGACAGCTCGGCACTGCAGGTGAGATTATATACTGTGCGGAACGTGTATCTGTCACTTTATTCACAAAAAAATAAAATGGAAAGACTGTATTCATACTTTATATGAGAAAGTTACTCGCTAGTCTAATATTATTAAAATTATTGCATTGTTTCCAAAAGGCTGGGAGTAAGATTGTAAAATAAGGGCTTTATGCCGCGGCATTTGCGACTTTATTCCTAAGTGGCGAAATTTCCCAAGCGAGGCTGGAATAGATATGGAGCACATCTGCTGTAAGCAGATTTTATAAAATGCAGCTGGGGCTAGGAAAGCCTTTGATGGCCAAGCTATGGAAACGTAGTTTCGAAAATGAAATCATATGCCAGTCGTGAGAATTGTAAAAAATGTACGTATTTTGTTTTAGAGAACATCGTTTAAAACTGCAGCTGTTTAGCAACCTATAATAATGATGAGAGTAAAGGCGTACTTTCTTATTTTTATTAAGAATTTGACTTGAACTTTATCAACAACAGTGATACTATTGTGATTCCATTACATAATGGAATGGATGTGGAGTCTCGAGTTGGCGTAGCGCGTATTTGCAAACTATTTCTGAAAGGGAATTGGTTCCTCCATGGTAATCTCGACGGATCAATGAAAATCTGAGCCTGGCTCTGTTATTTACGGCACGGATTTAATGTCTAAAACATCGATTAAATTCTGGAAAGCTTTGCCGGCCCAGAAGCTGATTAAATGCATTAAATTTTAGATCACGTTCCAAAGTACTTTCCCTCCTGAAATACTGAACAGGCTGTGGGAAAAAAACACCTTCTACGTCTAGCTAAAAATAGCATCTATTTAAAAACGAGTTCTATTTAAAAATGGATGTTATAAATTATTTACCACTGAATTTCAAATCAAACCCTTTAGCGTATATAAAAGAAATACTTTCAACCAACAACCGCGATGAATAATTTAAAATACAATCGTTACTCTTGATTATTTCACGTTTGAAATATCGATAATCCAACAGAGTAGCAATAAAGTTCTACAGGTCCAGTTTCATAACCTACATATCCTAGTTTCATAACTCCGATTTGAGTTGGAAAAGTCCTACGTTATTCCGTCAAACTGCAGCTATCCGTCCATCCTGTTAACCCTTGAAATGCCACTTAGAAAGTCATCTCTTATCCAATGGGACATACATATATATGTATATATATATATATAT
>UELV01174790.1:0-21800 GCA_900490015.1 Megastigmus stigmatizans | reverse complement strand
GAGGGGGACAGGGAGGCAGGGAAGAGCCCTCGTGAATTTTTATGGGATCACCGAGCTGAGTCGTGAACACGGCGCGTTTGCACCTTTTCAAAAAGCGCGCACACACCCGCTCGAAACCATCGCTCGCGCTGCTCGACCCTCGACTCTCTCTCTCTCTCTCTCTTTCTCGCATATATAACCAGCCAACTATACTCTCTCTCTCTCTCTCTCTCTCTCTCTCTCGCTCTCTGGCTGACTCGCTGTCTCTCTCCCCCCAAGCGACGACGAGCAGAGAGCCGACCCACCGCTGGCTATCTGCCGTCCTTCATTTTTTTTTCGCCACATTTTTTTCGGTACACCCTGCGCCTCGCTCGGAATTCCCCCCGTTATGTATATGTCCAATCTATATATGTATGCACCCCATGTATATGGGATGGATTATTTATTTTTTTTTTATATTCACGTGTATCACAGTCTGGCGGTAATGGATGAGTCGAACTGCCCCCCCCCCCACCTCTTTCTGGTATCAATCGAATAGCACAACTCTACGTTAAGAAGTTCGGGGGTTATTTTTGCCTCGGTTTGACGTAAACTGATTTATTAGAATTCCTTTTAGTGGGCTTCTCGCGATAAGCTTAAAAACGTGGCTTGCAAGTACTTGTATTTTATCATGGTGTATCTACCTATAGATGACCTTTTTCGGATTCTGTGATGAGTATGCTTACGCTTCTTTGATTTATTGCGCAATGTAATAACTGAAAACGATATTATGACACTATGGAATGCGTAACAAAAATTTGATGTATTGGTAGTTTTCGCAGAGTTGAAAACAAAATATTTTAGTTTAGGTGTGAATAAGATGAATTTTGAAAAAAGATTATTTTTGTAAGAAAACTGAGTAGAATATACAGCAAAAAACTACTAATGAAAAATAAAAATAGACCAAAAAGTAAAAAAGTATATTCCATGAATGAAATTAGTGAACAAGTAGAGTAAGTCAGAGTTTGGTAAGACACGAAAGATAAATTGCATGTTAGGAATTTGTACATATGTATACAAATCCTGCATAAAAATTAAACAAATTATTATAAAATTTACAAGAAGTATAGTTATCGAAAAAGTAATATGTACTAAGTCCATAATTATTGCAGCAAATGTTTAAAGAAATCGATTTACTATTAAAATCAAACGATGGTGAATTTCTTGTCTTTTATATGAATAGAGGTATAAAAGCATGAACAGATAATGAACTAATATTAAAGCAATGGAAAACTTTTATTTTTCATACAACAAACATTTGTCCTGTACATTAATTTTGCAGCCTGAAGACTCGCTTATTTCCAAGGAATCATAAAAAATTTATAAAATTCCAACTTTTTTATACGATACATAAACTTCCTGCTTTTACAACTTTTTATTTATATTGCACATAAATAAATTCCAAATCTGATCAATTTTTATGAAACCTGTTTTCCAAATACATGGATCCGAAACTAAAAAGTTAGCACATAAAATACTGTTTGATTCATGGCCAGGATAGCATTTTATAAATTACGAAGTGATCACGCAATTCTTTTGTTACTTCGATAATATATTTCACTCAAAATCAGAAAAATAAGAGTCAACTGTATTCAGAATACAAAATATTAAATTTATTCATTAATTTCTTTTAAATTATTTTTTTCAATTTTATTAATTTTTTTAATGCTTTGTCATATTCGTCAGTTCAGAAAATGGTGGACCTTTCATTCTCTAGTTGAAAAATATTTGAAATTTTTTAATTAAGAATTCCTACTTGAAAAATTTGAAATCTGCAGCACTGGACATTGTAAACTATATATTGTTCAGTACGATATTACACCGAATTTTATTACTAGCAGCAAAGAATTTTAAAATTAAATAATAATTGGGGCGACTACCATGTTCGTAAGAAAATTACGATGTCACTAATTTTTTACTTTTAACAACAAATTAAAATCTTCAACAAAGTTGTACAACCTTCTGTAAATTGAAATATTCATAACTGTGCTCGCCAAATATGTTATTAGAAATTTCCGTTTCCAATTCGGACAATTTCCTACACATCTCAATCTTTTTACATGTCTTTCTAAAAACTTATTATTCGTAATTCTAATTGTTAACGGTCATTTTTTTATATTTATCATTGATTACTTATTTTATTATGATTTATTTAAGTAGACCCTATGTTAAATTCATATCATACGTAAAGTTAACATCTTTACGGCTGCACAGTAGTTTAATTTTCAAACGGTGGCATTTTAATAACCAATTTTAGACTTTAATTATAATGTAACGACTATTATAGTATGCACTGTTTTACACGTATACGTATAATCTACGCTACTAAAAATTACATAATAAATAACACACTTAAATAACGACTACAATTACGGTATTCGATAAAACTTGTCCAAAAAAAGTCTGTATTAATAACGTCGGAGCTATTTTATAATTCACAAGAGAAATAGCGGACTAAATTTTAATCTGTATAAATTGCCTCAATTACGTTCTATGAATACTCATTTGCAAATCAATCGAATAAAATCGAACTTCTTTTTATATTTTTCCACCTTTCGGCTAATGAAGCGTCATCGCGAAATCTCAATAAATTTTCTTCTATCAGTCCATTGACCCTCGATCAAGCAAAATCTCCATCCAAACTCCCCCTACCCCTGGCATCCTCATCAACGATAACAATCACACACTCGACCGCAGCCCTGGCAGGCATAGTAAACGGTCAATAAATCAATCGCGAGTGTGTATACGCAGAACGCGAAGATGATTCACTGCGGCTGAAGGTAGATGCAACCTACCTGACACGTCGACACCTTTGGCGCTGTTAACCGTAGCGTGACCGGCGGCCTCCGACAGTCCCAGCAAGAACACTAGACACCACATCTTCCCTGCACCTCTTATCATTTGCTGCTCATAAATGCGAGGTAAAAAGCGGTGAGAGCGACTGCCACCCAATCTCCACCGATTCCAACTAATACCTATGTGTAGATATATAAGTATAGGGCTGAAGAATTAGCGATCGCACTGTGGCGCACAACTCGTTGTATCCGTGAGCATGATCAACGACAATGCCACACGGAGTCGAGCAACATTGACATTCAAATAGGATACGCTCGATTACCACCACTCATTTGCGGAACGGCAGAAGCAGCAACGACGACAACAACGCGCATCCACTTTGCCTAGCTGGCCTGCCGACAACAACACACGCGCGCACACAAAAGGGAGAGGGAAGCAGTGGTATAACAGCATTAAATATTTCAATCGAGATGCGTATCAGTAGCGCAAGCTCTCCGCACACTCAGTTACACCCATTGTCAGTCGACAGCCTGCGTGCACTCGTTTGGCCCCTCGCCGCTGCACTTTCTGTTAGTAAATCGTCACGAATGCCTCGTTGGTTACGGATCTCACTCACTCTCCCTCCCTCTGATGCACACTGCACACACAAACACGCGCGCGCGCGGGCGATCCAATTCTCGAGATAAATCTTCCGTATATCGCACTTTTTTCCCCTTTTTTTTCTCTTTTTATCGCACACACCCACTCTCGCAGGATTGTTGTACAACTGCGATCCTCACTCGGAACTATACCACGAGGTTATTACTGGCGCACCGCTGAAACTGTAAACTATGTAGCTATCATTTCAATCCACGCGTAGTCATCGACGTCGCATTCCATCGGGCGAGCATTTTTTCGGCTTAATACAAACCACGTGTTCTCACCGCTCGCGAATAACAAACAACTCGCACTCCACTCCCCGATTCATATATAACGACTGGGTTAAAAATCGGCACTCTGTCTAACACCGAGCGTAAGACCGATGATCGGCAACACGAGACTACATCGACGACACTCGGATATAGATAACGCACTATGTCAGCCACCCGGAAAATCGAGGGAGTCGCTCAACGCGTACGCGTGACACGGATCATAAGCAGCAGCAGCAGCAGCAGCAGCAGCAGCAGCGCTATTCCGCACGTGGTCCTCCGCCGACGTCGGACCGCAAACTGGCGCGGGAAGACGAGCGGAGCGCCGGCGCCGCGCGCAACCACTGCCAACGACGGCGAGGAGCCACCCTACAGCTTCACCCCCCTACGTCGCTCTATATATGTATATATATGTAGCGCTAGCAGCGAGAGCACACAGACTCTCTCTCGCTCACTAGGCCGTCTAGGGACTCTTATACTACGAACGCTGCGGATTCTTTCCAGCGGCGTGATTGATACGGGGGCGCGCTACTCATTTACATCGCGCGGGGAGAGAAAGTAAGAGTGGATGCTGCCGGTGCTATGGCTGCGCGAGCAAAGGCTCG
Organism: Megastigmus stigmatizans; assembly: GCA_900490015.1. Lineage (NCBI taxonomy): Eukaryota > Metazoa > Arthropoda > Insecta > Hymenoptera > Megastigmidae > Megastigmus > Megastigmus stigmatizans. The sequence goes on along the minus strand of UELV01174790.1, from coordinate 17,473 downwards.
TTGAGACGTGCGACGGGGGGAGGTTAGCTGCCAACTGTTTGCCTGCTTGCCTGCTTGCCTGCCTGTCTGCTTGGTGGACTGACTAATTGTTAAGTGGTCGTCGGAGAAAAGTAAGGCGGGCTCTTTTGCGAATTAGGTTGGTAAATGGCTTAGAAAGGGGCCTATTTGTGTTGTTCAAGACCTTGAGTGCTGTTACTTGTTTGGGGGGCTATGATTCTTTTAAATTTTAGCTGTCTGCCGGTAAAATTTGCCCGTACGTCCGCGAAGCTTTGTTATGTCTATAGACGGAGATTGTAGAATTCCTATTAGAACGTTTTACTTTTATGATTTTCCGCTAGTTTAATTTGGATTTGTTGAAACGTTTCCGTTCGCTTCTCGAAACTATCGTTTTTGAAAGAGAAAACTGTGATGAATGGCCTTTGACTAGAGTAATGGATTCAAACGATTTCGGTTTAATTCATTTTGGTTTCAAAAAATAAAAAATGTCGACTGTTACACGGTTAAAGAGTAACAATTTCAGTTATTAGCTTTGTTTACATTCGAAACAAATTTTCCGTTGAAATATTATCCCACAAGAAATAAGTTTATAAATATGACCTGAATAAAATATCATAAAATAACATATTCCGAATATAAAATCTGATGACTGAAAAAACCTCTGTAAAGCCTGATAAGATTTTAATTTTGATACAGAAAACTTTTGTTAACAGACTGTTTCCAACTTAAATAATGAATACAAACAATACTATCCTACTTTTCATTGTTTTAGAAGAGGCTGACCCTAGTTACCATATTTTAATACTTCATCTTTTTATGTATACTGTATTTGTAATGCTGATCATAGATTTGAAAAATAAAAACAGTATAGGTAAATGAATACTGCGGGTTTTCGAAGAAGATTAACTTTGCGAGCAATGTATAATAGACATCTTTTTAGTTTTTACCATTATAGTATTATATATGATTACTATTATTTAGAAGTAATAGAATGCCTTTAAATACGCATTTCATTAAAATAAAAAACGAAATATATTAAAAATTAATCTCCAAGCTGGTATTTCTACGACGATGGAGGTATACTGCGCAACAGATATACTGCGGAAGATAGAATTACTTCGCGACAATTATGGCAGATTTTCCCTTTATATGTAGAAAAAATATATATACTAATATATATAGTAAAAAAATCATCTAGGACATAAATACGTGTATTAAAGGCCAATACGAACGTAGTTCTCGTAAATATTGATATAGTTTTGATAAAAAAGTATATAGAACCAGCGCTGACGCATTCCAGTGATGATTGCGATGCAAGGCATGCAAAAAGCGAAGCTTCACCCTCGTATTCTGTTGTTGTCTCTGCAACTGGTTCCACTGTTATCTTGAAATGAATCGTTCGTAGAAAAAATTGTTCAATAGAGAAAAGTTTTTTTTTGTGCTCTACAACTTTTACATTTAACTATTTTATGAGATATTAATATTTTTTATGTTAATGCCCAAAAAGCGGGTTTTCAAGCTAATTTAAGCGTTTTTTATCGTTTTTCTACTATTATCTAGGAAGGAATTGATTTAAAAAAAAGTGTTCAACAGAAAAAGATGTATTTTTTTAGATATTTAACTTTGTCTACTTATATTCCAAGATATATTAATTTATTTTCAGGTTATATCTAAAAAACGATTTTTCGACATTTTTAAAAGGTGTGCCATTTCGAAGTCTTTCACTTTGTATAGCCCAAAATAGGAACGTTGCTATTATCTAATAGATTAAGTTCTTCCCCAAAGTTTCGGCTCGATCCGTCAAAAATTCACAGAGAAAATCGGTTAGCTTGATACATACATCCTGACTGTAAAAAAATTGCTCTAAATCAATTTTTATCAGAATAGAAATTACTATTATATATTGTAAGAATTGTATATTTTATTCTAATATTTAGCACAACTACAGTAAAATTTGATATACTGTGTAATAAATATTACATAAATTACTGTCGCATGATTTCTATAGTATAATATACTAATTATCAGTATATTGTTTTACTCCGTGTACAAAAACTACATTTCGTTACTGTTAAGGAATCCGCAGTAATATCTTGAGTCTTTATATATATCATGTATGTACATTTCATTGCTTTATTTAATATTTATTGGTTATTCCCTAAATAATCTTTGATTGTTCAAGTAGTCAGCTAATGTAATCTAATCATTTTATTATTATTATATATATTATATTAATTTTAATAAAAAATCTACTAATTTTTGCGGCAATTCTTTTAAAAATATCTTTTTCAGAAACATTGAACTTAACCACTTTACTGTTTACACACATTTTCCGTGCACCAAATATCCATTTACTCGAGCATGAACAGAGAGGGCTATAAAAATCTCGTAAACATACATTAACAATACGCGTATACTAAAACAAGCGCCCTTTTAACTATACGATCAAAAAATGCAATAAATTTATATTATTTTTAATAAATATTTCTCCTGTTGTATTTCATTTTATCTATTGCAATATTTTCCGTGCCTTAATGACACTGGATAGTTAAAAATAATTATCCTTATCTCAAGTAGTCTTGAAATGTACTAAATAATATAGTATACAACAACTGTTAATACAAAATTTTTAAATACTAAATTATTTAAGTATTTATGTACCCCGATAGAAATTTAGTCAGGCTCTACCGAGTCTTTAGCTCGAGACTTTTCTTAAAAACTGGCTAGTTTATTTTTACGGTTCTCGATATTAACCCATTTGCTAACAACGACAAATCGGGAAAAACTAGGATAAAACCCAGTTAGTTATAACATTCGATAAAAACCAATTTAGTAAATGAATAAACAATTGTACAGTTTCCTTTATAACGCACATTTAAAAAATACAAATTTTTTATACTTAGGATATTTACGAAATTTATTGAAAAAAGAAATATACTTCAATGTTAAATACTAAGGCGAAATTAGTGGCTTTGACCAAACGGTCATGCATACGGTCGAGGGATGCGGTGTATAACGAGACATAACCTAATAAGTACGTGCACCAACTGTCTATCTTGCGTGCAGAATCTCATAAGATAGTAATGGGTAAATGAAGCGTTCATCTTTTAATTTAATTACAAAAACCCAAAATTGAATGTTTATTTTTAACGCCGGCAGTGTTATTAGTTAAATGTGTAGATACGTATATTATGTATAGGAATGGGTATCGTGAACTAAGGGGTTACCAGGTTTTTAACCAGTAATTAACTAAGAGCTGTTAAGGTTTATTTGCCAGTCGAACGCGTTAATTTTCTCCCAGAATAATAAATGCATATTATTGGTCATTCAGGTATTAAAAAAATCTATTACTTACAGCAAATAACATAAAATAAAATCTAGGGTATTAATTTTATAATACTTCCTAATCTTATACCCATTTAAATTAATCTTTATTTTTAAAATGAATTCATTATTATTACGCTTTTTATCTTCAATTTTATATTTTATTTTTATATTTACGTTTCTTTAAGATTGTAAAATTGTAAAATATCTTTTTAAAATACTATGACAGTATTTTATTTAGCTTTTATGATGTATTCACTTTTTCTTGGTGATATTTTTGAAGCTGACTAATATTGTCCCGTTAAAATATTGTTGATCAGCGATTTACTAAGATAAGAATGGAAAAACTGCTTTACAAAGTGATTTATTATTGATTTCATGCGGAATCATAACTAGACAGGTGTGTTATATAGTCTACATACAAACTTAACTGTTATCATCTGCATTATGCATTACGTTGAAGCAAAGTGTTGCCATACAACAAACTGAATGATCTAGTAGGTATAATACTCTGGAGACATGGAGATATATTTCAAATCACAAATTTATTTTGAATACAAAAACTATGCAAAAAAACTGCTTTTTTTGTTCAATTATACTGATTTAAATACTAATTTATACTGTTAATTTTTTAACAATATTAATTAAAATGAAATATTTAAAAATTTTGAATCAATAAAATATTTTGTATAGAAGTAATCTTTTAAAGGGTGTGTCTTTTATAGATTAAATTTTATTGATTAGAATATATCAAGAGAAAAGTTTTTGTAAAAAGCAGCTTTGGTAGTAGAATAACTCGTGCATGGGATTTATTTAGAAAAAAGTGTTAGCGATTTTTTATGTAAACTAAGATTTGAATGTAAATTAATTCAGTGTCAGTAATAGGGAACAATCAAATTAACTGAAGCAGTCAAATGTATTATACAAATAAGCTTGAAAACTAAAGAGTATTAGTAAAACCAATAAGTATGATTTTAATTAAAAAGCATTAGCCAGGTAGGAAGAGAAAGCTACATAAAATATTTAAATTTGTATTTTATATTTGTTTATGTAATGCAGTGCATTTAACCATAATACTTTTTAATAAGAATTATTCAATAAAATCTTATATCGTACTAAATTTTTAAAAGTTTTTAATAATTAACGCTAGTGGAAAAATAAGTAAGTAAGTAAAATAATAAGTATTGTTACTAAGATTTTCAAGACAGTATTGAAGTTTATAAATTTTAACATATTTTAGCTTTATGTTTCAGTTTATTCTTAGCAGTATTTTACAAAGCTGTCAGTCCTGCCATCTGTACATACTTCTTCGAAAGCTTAGAGTATTAGTTACCTTACCGACGAATCGATTATTTCCTTTAATAAAACAATGTATAAAATATGCAATAAATTTTCTAGATCAGAACAAAAAAATATAAAATCTTTTTAAAAGATACAGAAGTCACAACATAAAATTTTAATATATTCACAAAAAAATGTTACCATCGGAATTCTGAACACGAAATAGTTTTCAATGCTTACTGCGATGCCGCCACTAGTCGAGTTTACTTGAAATCTCTTTTTTTTATGTAACTTGGCTATATATGTACACATAAATGCTAATAAAGCTATATTTAAAGTAAAAAAATAAAGAGAAATCTCTTTTCTACTAATTAAGGATGCACGATACTCAAAAGATTCTTATGTAGTATATAAGTATAAAATTACGGCACTTGAGAGATTATCTTAGAAAATGGCATATATTAGTGTAAAATTCCAATTAAATAAATCACCATAAATCACGGTGACAATAATGTAGCAGTAATAAACCCACAAACTTTTTACCATTAGCTAGACCATTTGCAGAACGACAAACGAATGATTATGTAAAAAATGACTAGAGCAAAACAAAAAGTTATTAATTCAGTCACTACGTGGAAACTGATTCACAAAAAAGACGATATAAAATTTTCACGTATCTTCGAACACCTATGAAATTTACATGAAACAATAATTTTTATTCAAATCACAAAAGGTATGATTCATTAAGTACGAGTTTAAAATTATAATTTAATTTCAAATACAATAACAACAGCGTTGGAGGTAAAACTTTTGATAATCTTCGGAATTTTATTATAAGATACAAAATATATTCAAAATATGTAAAACAGTGCTCAAACCTGAATTTTTATTAGAAATAATATATATATATATATAATAAGACATATATAGAAATAAGAAATAAGATATAAAACAGGTTTACAAAAACTCAAAAACCATTTATTTAATCAAGTACAAATAAAACATCGTTCACACATCTGCACACAATAAAACATATTGAATCTCCATTGGCTAGCTAAAAGTAACGTGTCAATAAAACTTTCGTCTTTTATAATTTATATCAGAATATTTAAAACAATATCGTGTATTTTAATTGACACATTGCTGTAGGAGTATAGTTGACTGAGACTTATTGAACTATTCTTGATGGAAGTTCAAAGCACGTGATGATATTGTTGTTCTCTTGTAGCGCCCAGTACACCGTCAAAGCAACCTGTAAAAATGAAAATTTAATATTTTATTACTCTTTTATAAGTATAAAATTATAGAGTGTTTTCCAGGATTCAATACAGTTCCAAAAAAATTAAATGAGAGTAATAAATGATATAAAGTATCCGATTTCAAACATTAAAATAGAACTTAAGCTAGTAATTTTTACAGTATTCTTATAAAACCAATATGAATGATGCAAAAAAGACTTGAATTTCTTTACATAGCATTAAAGTTAAAAATATTGTTTACATAATTGATTTCCAACTTTCCCATTCTTTAGCATTATAAATAAATTATTTCCTACTAAGTTCGTACTAAAATAGACTGTGGGAAGAACGAATAAATAAACATTCATGAACATGTACATCATCTTGACAAATATATATAAATTTCCGGTTGATTGTCTTTTAATGAAGAGACTACTTTTCAACTTTACTGACTTGTTAATATGTGATTAACGAATAAAACAATGACTATTTAAAAATAAAACTACGCTTAGGGATATTCAAATTTATCCTGAATTAATACATTAGATAAAGAGAAACATTTTGTAAAAATTAATAATGTATTTTATCAATTCAAAAACAATGTGCTCGCCGAATCAAAATACTTTTTCATTTTAGCATTCAGTACCTTAATAATATTTACAAGCTACAATGTGAGTGTAGTGAGAAGTGTACACATACGCACACACGCACATACATACACACATACACACATACACACACAACCATCCACGCAATGGTCCACAATGGTTCATCTACATTGAGTAGGGTCTAATATCATACACTATTATACATTATCTGACTGACCACTAAACAATAGCACTTTAATGTAATGTAAGATAAGATTTTAAAACAAAGAATCGTACTCTTCATTCTAAATGAGACATTAAACTGATATTTTCATGTAAATTTATACTTTTACAAAAATTTTCCAACATAATAACACAAATTTAAACGATGATTCAATGATATATATATTCTAAGAAAAATCTTTGATTCATTTTGTAATTTACGTTTATTTTATTATGAACAGGAGATTTGTAGCTAATTTTAAATTTAATTATGGAAATTCAATATTTTCACCTTTCCAGATCAATCCGGTACCGAGTCATGCTTGATTAACCATCAAAGAGAAATGCTGTACGTAATACATAAGATACGAGGAAACGGAAGTTCCTTATCCCTGTTATATCACATAATAATTATTCTGAATTTTACAAAAACTTTTCTCATTTAAAAATATACTATCCGATTATCTGGTTCGTGTTTTATGCATTGTTATTCTTAGTTTACTGACAACTTACAAAAAGAAAAACTGAAAATTTTACGAATGGAATCTTAGATAAATTTCCAATTTCACTTGTATAGCTTTCGACTCTTATAACTACAGGTGTTTCAAGTTTTATAAGAATGTTTGTGGTTGTAAACGTTTTATCCATCCTTAACATATCAGAATATTCATGATGTTTTAGGATAATAAACTAGTTTTTTATTGACTAGTATTAAAAAGAAATAAAGCTGGTAGTTTTCCAGAATAAAGCTTTACTAATACACTGAAAATAAAAAATATAATAAAAAAGTATCATCCTTACATAATAAGATATTAATACCCTCTTTTTAACATTATAGTTATTTAAATGATAAACATGTTAGTATTTTGCATGAGTATATAACTACTGCATACTAATTTATGGTTTCAAATATTGAGAATCCAATTAATTTACTTTAAGAAGTTCACTCTAAAGCAGATTTTTTACTCTAAATGTATTTTCCGCGACTGCTCTATGATAGCCAGCTATACAATAATACTCAGTAATTTCATTATTGTAATGATAATCATACTGACCGTTGGATAGACCGGGAGAATTGGGAATTCGTTCTTGTAAACGTATTCGACGCCCTTCTTGAGCGGACAAGCGGCCGGTGTTCCATCAGCGACCGTGAAGATCTTGCCGCAGGCTTCGGTACCATCAACGCCGATGAAAGGAAGAGGTATGCCCAGAATGGTTGCGTGTACAGAGGTCTTCAGGTTTTGGATGTCACTTGTAGGTGTGAATTTCTGCTCGACACCAATCTTAGTGCGCTTCTTCAGTTTGCAAGGTGGCGCGTCGCAGTTGGTGACCTGGACCATCGTCGTGTCCTCGAGTGCTTTGCCTTGAGAAGAAAAAAGAGACGAGTCCAAGAAACTTATTACACTCGGGATTAACGAGCAGTGATACATATACATGCATGTGTATAAGTGAGTACGTTTAATTGCTAATTTGCATGACGAAATTGCCGACGCATGGACATTCGCTCGCGCGCGTTTTCTTTCTTCGCGATGCATGTTTTACGCATCGCTTTGCTCTCGTGTGTTCGATGAAGGAAAAGAGAGGAAAAAGATGTAACTTAACGACTCATTTCAGAGATAAAAAATTTGAATACAATCAAATAATGCCTTGAGAAGAAAAATTTTCTAAGTGGTCCTACGTAATTCAAGGATTTATGCCTGGATGTTAAAGAACTGTTTTGCTTTTTCTTTGGGCTTGGTGAATTATTGAAAACCAGTTTTTCGATTTTCCACAAAATGGAATATTTTCTTTGGGTGAAAAAAATCAGATATATTATATACTGCGGGCACAATTATTTAATGGAATATTGAAGAACATGTTTTCAAGAGGATGAAGCTTGTTGTAGAACGACGGCAATAATGAGTTTCCGTAGCTATCATTGCGAAATATAAGTAGGGAATCTCTTCATGATGATTTTGAAATAACTCTAAAGAATATTCTTAAGAACTGGATATGCAAACCAAGAAAATGCATCATCGTTTGTGTAATAATTTTCCCGGCAGTATATTACTTCAGCTAGAATGCACCTACTCACACCATTATGCATGTCAATATAAAAGCAATAGTAAAAGAAAACATTTTATTGTATGCAATAATAAATATCTTCTGTTTTAAAAAATTTAAACATAATATTATCCCGTCTTATCCAATACAAAGCCAACCGCAATCATTAACATGTTTAAAATTTCTCATTCACTTATGAGTCCACGCATTTTTCAGGTCTATTTTTAACTCTGCTTCGTTTCGAATTAGAATAAAAACGAACTAGTGCCGCCTGACAAACAATGGGAAACGAATAAAATTGAAAAATAATATACATTTCTAATAAGGATTTTTCTTATATCCACATATAAATAGCACGTGATTCACATTAATTATACGATGCAGGTTATTTAACAATGCGAGGTGATTATCTGCGACGACATCGCAACGAGTCTATAATGAGAAAAATGTGCGTATCTGCCGCGCGACAAGAAGATCGCACAAATCAGCTATGATCTTCTGACCTGATTCACAGACACGCGAGGCTAAACTAAAATCTTCTCAAGACATCCGTGAATGCATAAATATCCCGAATAGTCGAGTAAAAGTAAAAAAAAATCACCCTAAGTTACGCGTTTTCCCAATAGCCGCATTTAAACAAACTCAAGTGCCGGTAAACAATATACCATTTGAAAGTGCATCACACTTACCACTGCCGCATTCATTGACACGAGTAGCATCAGCCAGAGCGACCAGTACGATCACAGCGAAAAGCCACAGCAGCGTTGTTCTCGTCATCTTTGCAGTCGGTGAAAGTAGCGGATTGTATAGACTCGAAGTAAGTACTGTTTACAAGTAACGAGAGATAGAGAGAGAGAGAGAGAGAGAGAACTAAGGTGCGTGTATGTATGTCTGTATCTGCGTCGGCTCCACTGGCTTCGTCTCACCGTAACGGCTCAAGTCCAACTCTCGACTGACTGCTAATCGCTCTTGCGCGCCAGCCTGTATATACGAAAAGCAAGCGGCATTATTATACCGGCTGTCCGAGCTACCGCAGGTAAGAGACAGAGAGTGAGTGAGAGAGAGAGAGAGAGAGAGAGAGAGAGAGAGTAAGATGAGCGTGGGGGAATCCGTTTTATACGAGCGTTTCGTCTTCTTTTTCTTCTCTCTCCAGGAACCTCGCCTCTCTTTCTTTATCCAGCGAACAATGAGAGATGCGAAGGTCGCAATGAGATTATGATTTGAAGTTAGAGGGGGGAGGGAGGAGAGAGAGAGATAGCCTCTTCCGCGTTATGAGAAAATTCGGGAGCGAGAACCTCGTATGTATGGCTTATTGTGATTCTATCGAGGCGAGGCATGGGCTTGCATTCTGATCGGGCCGAACGTCATGTGTGGCTTCTTTTTGTATAGCTCTGATGCACGAGACTGACGTATTAGGCATGCCTTAGGTATTAATCGAGGAAATCTGTTCCTTTCAGACGTTCCCATGAGAAAATCTTCGAGATGGAAATCTTTTTTCTTTTTCATTCGGTTAGCCTAATTCTCTTAATGTATGAGGCCGATGTGTGCCGACTGGATATAAGAATAATTTGTAAAATTGTAAACTATATTGATGGTCTAGCAACGTTGATGCTTGAAATTAGTAATTAATGTTCTAATTGAATTTTCATAACAAACTTTTGTAGCTTACTTAATTGTTCTTCATTAATCTCTGGGATTATATTCACGAATTTAACTTTCCTAATTAAAATTTTCTGTTCGAATATAAACTAAAGCCATTGGCCTCTGCGTTCTAAACGAAGGTATTTTGATTTTCATTGCGGTAAACCGAGTTATTAAACTAATTTTTCGAATCATTTTAATCAAACAAATAATTTCACTTGATGAAAAATTCGTGGTAAAACAGGTGATAAAATATTTTATATAACACGTTGCACTGAACTAACTAAAGTCTAGATCAACTTTACGAAAACCAGTGGTGGAAAGTGTCATTCGTATTGCATAAATTCTATTTGTTCTTTTATATGATTTATCCTTAAAGAAAATCTCTGATAAATATCACGTCCATAACGATGTTTGCGTTTTTAAAATCATGATTCAGTATATATGTAATAGTCACAGACTGATTCGACGAAACAAAAAAGACACACATACGTAAAGTCAAATGACATGACCGATGCGACACGAGATAATACATCCAGCAAATATTGCAGCTATTACACGTGGTGTGTGAGAAGAGAGAAAAAAAAAGTCTAACTGGAACCAAAGGTAAAGTGTGCGTATCATAATTTTAAAGTTCTTTCCACGAATACACTAACATTATATACTCTTTCAAGGCTCGCGTCATACCTCACTGATTATGGCCAATGTCTAATGATTATATTCCGTAAATCGCTTCGAAATAGTGCGACATCTAACATCTCCGTCTCTCTAAGGCGTCAACCAAATTGGATGTTGCCGTAAATTTGATCAAGAGTCGGGAGATTAAAGCGAGAGAGAGAGAGAGAGAGAGAGAGAGAGAGAGAGAGAGAGAGAGAGAGAGAGAAGAAACACGACTACATCAAAAGCGGAACTGCGTCTGACAAACGAGCCAGAGACGTTTACGGAATAATAACGCGAGTATAACGTGCCTGCACGTGCGGAATCCTTAATTATTTCCACTTACGCGCGACGCACAGTTGCTAGCATTAGCAGCAAACTTTGCTTTTCCTTTCCGACTTTTTTAGTTCCGCGGCTAAATCTACTTTGCTCCTCCTCCGAGATATGAAATACTGAGTCACTGGCCTGAGGCCACGATGCAGTTAAAAAGTTTCGGGATTAATGTCTTAATCCAATGTCGGTTAGTTTTAAGCGTGTTTAGGCAATTACTTGTTTATAGCAAGCTTTAAAAACAAAATATCAAATCAGTTTATTGTCTACGATTAGAATGGAAGCGATGCATCAGAGCGTTTGATCAGTTTATTTGTAAAGCTGTTGAGTTTATTATGTAAGCGTCAACTACGTGACATTTTTCAATTTTTGAGAAAAAAGCAATTATAATGACATTCCTACTTCTTGCTTTACACAAATATTACTCTTATAATACGAATTTATGAATGGAATGTTCATTATGAATATATATATATTGAGAAAAATTAATTGTATATTCCAGTTGCAATACTATGAAAATATTTCATGTTTATAACACATTTATATGTTCTTTAGAAGTAGTTATAAATATACATTTTGCATTAGTAGTATATTAGTATTGCAAAAATTTAGTATTTTTTTAAAGTTATTGCTGCCGTATGTGCATTCAGTCGTAACACTTGAAAAACTCAGCATATTGTATATAACAAGGCACTCGTTTGATATATACAATAGTGATAATGAATGTAGGAAAATGTATTATTATAGGTTGTGTTGATTAAAACATAACTAGAAAAAAGTGCCATTAGTATTATTCGTTTGTATATATACAGATACACATGCATAACATTTGAATGTCAATTTGCTTTGTTATCACAAATAATTTGTACATTAAGTATACCTGACATTAAAGTATATGCATCAACTTTCTCTTTAAAAGTTGATGATGCATGACAAATGACACGTGTATAATTAAATTTAAAAATGACGTATCTATAAGAGTGAACTTATTAATATCATTTCCTAAAATATTTAAATATGAATTATAAAAATATATTTTATTTTATAAAGTCTTCGCTTTTAAATATTTAATAAACTTCTAAAGTAAAATTTGATTATCAAGTAGCTTTTACCAAACTCGTGAATAAATTTAAATACGGGTATTCGAGACGATATTTGACGCTGTAGTAGCAAGAATAGATACGAATACATAATTTATAACAGTGGTCATCGAACTGATCATACGATGTGGAAGATAAAGAAAAATAAAGTCTTAAAGTCAAGGAATTCAACATGTTTTCGCCGCCAAGGGTAGTCAATTCTTTCATTTCAAGGTTACAAAAAATTTGTTCGAATTCTGCTTTTGAAATCCGCTTACCTCTCGTTATATGAATATATGCAGATTACTCTTTACAAAATTGATGTTTCGATTAATGTTATCGTAATAACCTGTTATAAAAATAAATTTTAATACAAAGCTTCTTTCGAAATTTTCTACTTACAATTTCGTTTTGAATTAATGATCCATACATTAAATAGCTTTAAAAAATGTATGTAAAAAGTGATTATAGAGATTGCGTAATTAAATCTTGACCCTTTTAGAACGAAAAAAACACAAGATACGTGAAATTTTTGCAAAATCACGTAACAAGCAAGCGAGTTTACATGATAAGTAAAAAATTAATTTTAATAGTGTTTGTCATTAAAATCTAATTACAAATCGTAATTTTTATGTACAATAGGTTAACGATATTTGATGAAGCAAATTTTTTCAATATAAATTGTCATATGACAACACCTATTAATAGGCGTATGCAACTTCTAAACTATTTATTTATATTTCAAAATTTAAAAGAAAATCTTTTGTTGATAATTTATGTAATCATCGATTAATTTTATTATATACCAAATGCAAAAAAGACATGTTATATAAACATGAATAATTTTGTAAAAAAATATCTTTTGTCGTCTGTTTACATACTCTAACGGATTCGTAATGATCCAATAAATATTCATTTCACTCCGATAATACTTTAGTTTTAAACGTTTTTAATGCAAAGAGAATTCAAGCGTAACGAATCAGCAACGCAAGACCAAGTATCCTGAGGAAATGCAATGAATGAGCCGCGAAGGTGATATTTATTATTGTCATGCATGTCATTGGCATCTCATACAGTTTCTTTTTTTATTTACTCCGTAAACTATTCATACAATTCAGGATGTACTTTTTTTTAAAGAGCAAGAAACAGTATTGTTTTAAGACTACAGTACTTTAAAAAAAATAAATTGGTTACTTTTCAAGGATATCCAAGACTAAGTCAAGCATGTCGATTGATTTTGTCCATATTGTATAACTTTATTTTGACATAATGAATTAAAAAAATTAAATTGAAAATAGTATAAGCATTATACAAAATTCTATATGCTTTTATTGTTTTATACTTTTTAATTAACATTTGTTTTAATTCATGTAGTAAACATTAAGTTTTTTAATTATATAATTAATGAGTTACAATATTTATAATAAATTTTAATCAACCGAAGTACATTAACCTGTAAAATTTTTAGTTTAATAATTAAAGATTTCGTTTTATATTTCATCCGCATGCTATCTCGAAAGTAATGCGACGCCAATTATCGCAGACTTGATATTGTACCCATGTGTCTTACCTTCTAGTTGACACTTTACCCTTGATTGTACTCATTAGAACGTAATAATCTACATTCCTGTGTTTATGTACCATGGAAATGCATCACTTTTACTATCAGCTTACAGAGATTCAAGAATATAATTAGCTCATAACCTTATTATGCAATTCGCGCTGCTAAATAATTGCAGTCAAAGTACAAAAACATAAGAGAAATTTATAAGAACAATGAATATAAAAATTATTAAAAATCAAAATCTAAATACTTCGCCCAATAGTAATCACTCATTTTCGAAAGTACTATGTCTTACAAATATTATTGAAAGAAATTGTTTTACAAAATTAAACTTATTATTTCATGTTACCAGTGATAATTTCAAATTATATTTCTTTAACAATTTTGATGCAAATGTCTACTCTGGTATCAATCATAAATCTACATATGGTACATGACCTTACATTCATCAAATCGCAGCAGTTGGCAATGTAGTGACCTACAATGACGACCATTAGTACAACACGCAGAATTTACACTTATCGACTATTGGTTATACTGGAAAAATTGTTTAACAAATAATTACCTCGGCTAACTTTGTTAACATTGCATATTTATTGTTTATCTTGCATAATTTTCAATTAACACTTAAGTTATTTTACATAAATACATGAATTTCACTCAAAATCGTCTAATTCAAACACTTCCATAAATTAATTCGTAAAACAAGCCAAGTACTTATATGCAGGGCGAAAGTAAATCAAGGACCATGGTACAGTAAAAAATGTCCAGGCCAGTGTGTTAAAATAAGATCAGAAGGATGTTAATTAATGTGCACACAAGCGGACCGCGCTGTACACGCATAAAATGCATCTAGTAAATTAACGCGTGATGCCGCGGGGCCGCAACGCAAACTGTCCATTCTGGATTAAAATTCCGCGCAGCAGTCTCCAGCTTATACGAACCTATATAAACTCTGAACGAAACTGCCTCCAAAAAATTGTCCTCCCTCCTCGTGTCCTCTGCCCGCAGTTATTCAACGTATAACCAGTTAATTCCGATTCCCAAACTATAATTTAGCCGCTTGTTCCCATCAAAGCCGTAAAAGCCATCGTGTGAGAAATTCGCGGGGGAAGAAAAATGCATAACACCACGCGTCCGCGCACAGCAAATAATTTCGTAACTTATCCAGTCTCCTCATCCTCTTTATGCAGTTTAACGTAGCGTCGAGCGATTCCCTTCCTCTCTCTCTCTCTCTCTCTCTCTCTCTCTATCTCTTTCCCTCTGCACTCGGTCACACTATTACCCGCCAAAATTCCATCAACGTCCTCGCATATTCGCATAGTGGGCGCACACGTCCTTTCGGCTTGGCCTTACGCTGAATATAGCGGCCGACTATGGGCAGCGGCATCATAACCAAATGCACCCGAGTCCGCTTAATAAAGACCGAAATGAATGGTTATTATTACATCCGCGATTATAATTGTACATTACACACGGGAACAGGAACGCGGAGCAGAGAGAGAGAGAGCAGCTAGTAGCGAACAGAGCTCGCGTATAATTACATTACACTTTGGGAAGGCGCATGGCATTATCGTTATCGTCATGGGACGACATTGTCGAGCCGGCGCCCGCCGACGCTACGCGCCAACCTCTATGTGCACGCGTGTCTGTGTAGCTCTCTCGCTTTATGTGCGCCTCCATGTGTGGGTGCAGTGTGCGCAGTTCAACGCATAGGGATACGCGTTAATTCGAAAAGTAGAAAAGGGTACAATGCTATACTGGCACAGTCGCTCGTCGGCCGTATGTTATACGTGTATTACCTACCCTCGTGAGTATAATTATATTGGGAAAGAAAGGATTTGATTAATGGACTATCTTTTAGGGTTATCCGCGGTAGGAAGATTCGGCTGGGAGAGACCAAAAATTCTGCGCTCTCCCTAAACCGCATGGGATTTGACACACCGAACATCCTGATAATTAATATTGTTAACGCAAATATTGTACGACACTCGCGAGTTATAAAATGATTCAATATGACACTTTCGTTGTTTCGATACGATTATTTCGAATTATCGCATTTCACATGCACCGATTAATATTTCTCAGAATTTTTGCTTGTGAATTTGAATGGGAGTACATTCTTATGTGTCCGAATGGTTGTATGTGTATTATATAGACGTAAAAGAAATCTAGATTCCAGAAGCTTATTCGGCGAACTGCTTTTTCAAGAAATGCTATACGTCGATAGCACGATTTCCGTTGAATTTATTATAGAATATGCAAATATATTTCATGACTGCACAGCACTTATGTATGTATGCCGTCACGCTTTTTAAAATCTTCACAATACTTCGCTTTAACTGCATGAGCTTATTGCAGACAATAGAATTGCATATTTTTGTTTCAATAAATTTTATATTCGAGATATGTAGTTGGAATAATAAGCAGATTATAAATGTTAAGCTTTAAATGGAAAGTTTAATTATTGAATTTTTATTAAATAAACTAATATAAGATCACGATTTATAGCAAAACTTCCCACAGGAAAATCAGGGACTCAAACAGAAAGTTTACTTGAAAGAAAAATTGCAGCTTTATAAAAGTACGGCTTTCTTTTTATTCCCTTTACTTTCACTTGCACATTTACAGTTTCTAATTCAATAAAATTTTTTAATAGTATTAATAAACCTGTCAATTTCCTTTACTGTAGAATCTAATTTAAACTCGACAAATTTAAAACATTAATTATAAGTTCAAATTGTGTTACATGTATTTTCATTCTTTACTCTATACCAAGGCATTCATGTAACGCAGTAAGTTTAATGAATTTTAACGCGATTTAAGCATACTTTATTTTTAAGCACATTTTATTTTATTATTTTTGAGTTTCTGCCAGGTACTAATTTAAACTGACAAAATATAATATAATAAATTATAAATTATGTGCATTCGAGTTTATGAAATATGCATAATAGTGAAAATTTATAATATTTTTATATAATGTTTTTTTTTTATTAAAGTATATTTATTATCAGTATATTAAATTAATTCAGAATAGTATTTTTTTGTTAATTTTATAGTCACACGACTATTAAGTAATGCATGAGTCAGAGTTTAGGGTAAGTGTGTCAGTTATCGTGCCCATTAGGGGCTATGCTCCAAGTTTTCGGTGAATTTAAAAATTTTTAAAGAATTTTTGTATTTGGAAGGTTATTTATAGTATACTTTGATGCCTTTACTACTAGTAGGAATTTTTTCAGCAATTACATAATATAAAATAATATAAAATTTTAATCAAAACAAAGAATGAACATTTGAGTTAGTTATCGTGCTCTCTCAGACACGGAAAATTAGTTACCGTGTGTCAGTTATCAAGCAGGCGTTTAGTTATCGTGTGCTGATTATCGTACGCGAATTATTTACCGTGTGTCAATTATCAAACGCACGCAAGGCTCCTGTCAGAAAATGAGGTTAGAAAAGACGATCGAGTCCTTATTGAGTCTGTCGCTAGGGGCTCGATAACTCACT
>UELV01174789.1:5561-18606 GCA_900490015.1 Megastigmus stigmatizans | reverse complement strand
ATCGTCAAATGCTCGGTAATGACCAGTCAAGACTAAACGTCAAAAGTAAACAAGAGTCGAGAGTAGCTTTTTTAAGCATAACCTCAATATTTTATGCATTAAATGCCAAATTTTTAAGTTTAATATATCAAATTAAATATGGTAATATGTATATTTATCTGACCAATAATATTTATTTATATTATTAGATATCAATATATCAGCTTAAAATGGAATAAATTATAATTAATCAGCAAATACATCATTTTAAAATAGCCGAGTCCTTAGCCAGTTTGCGTTTCAAAACTGTGGCGAAATAGACAGGGTTATTCGTCTGCTAGACGGGTAAGCTCGGTTAAAAACTCGCGTATATAATCGGTAATGGCTAGTGGCTGGTCATCAACTCGGCTAAATTTCTACCAGGGTGAGTGCTGCATTACTATACTCTCAGAGCAGATTCTACGCACGATTTTCTTAGTGTAGGAAGATATCTTGAGAAAATTGACTTTATTCCTGACTCGCGCATAAGCGATGATCGGGAATATCCAATAAATTTTTGTTACGTGAAGTAAATCTTTTTATCGTTATCACGTGCGTTTATGGTTTGTTTGAAAAAGAAAAAGATAAAAATACTGGAGAAACATTCATGAAGAAAAGAAAGATGATCACTGTCAAAATCGCAAGATAATTTTAGGTTGTAGAGCTATTATAATAATAATTTTATTCTTAAATATCAACTGTCTTGAATATACTTAATATATTCCAATAGTCAATTTGATACATCGCAATATTCAATATTTAAGAGAATCATTTAAAATTCAAATATCCCGCTCTTGTAACGGAATCTTCATTACGTAAATGTAATATTTTTTATTAAAGAGGGAAGCTTACAACTATCACAAGCTCGGTTGTGACAAGACAACTCCAAAGTTCCCTTAATATTCACTTTTAAAATCTCTTAATTTGTTACCTATATTTTCACAAAAAATATAACACTCACGCTATTGAAAAAAAGTATTGATAATAAAAAATGTTGCACATTCCTACTACCACTTAAAAGAATTCTTGATTAAACCAAACGTTATGTATGCACATTTGTATAATCGCTATAATTATTCACACGATTTGTTCATAGATGAGACCCGACGGAACAATAGACGAAATAGTTGCACTTGATTATTTAAGTTCAGAAGACCCCTCAGAGCAGGATTTATTCGTTAAGAGCTTTGAAAGCTGCAAGGAAGGTAAGCAACCTATGGCTGCAGTAACTGTCTAATTAATATATACTTTTTAAAATCTTATTATCGTTATGATTTATAATTTTAGGAAAAGTCGGTTGCAAATTGGTGCAGTGTCTTTTTGAAAAATTGGACAGTAATTCATCGAATACTTCATCTGCCATGCATACAATTAGCAAAAGATATATCACCGGTGAACCATATGTTATCTACGCCTAGATAAACGAAAAACAAATTTTCTTGTCACAACAATTTATTGTAATATAAGTGAGATAATTAGTGGTAATGTAAATTATTAAACAACAATTGTTTTTGTATAAGGACTTGTTGATTGATTGAGTAATGAATAAAAGTATTTTGCTGAATAAATTGTTTAATAATTTATTCATGTAATAAATTCTGCCTGGCCATTATACGAATGGAAGCAGTTTATTAAAGTTTCAAATAAATCTTTGAGTTTATCACGAAAAAGTCTTGTAATCAAATAGTAGACCGCCAATCTTCAGGGCTTTACAAGAAAGTACGGTACCTAATTGTTTATACAACTTTGAACACGCATTACAGTAATCATCAAGTCAGAAACTGTTGTGATAATATATAATATAAGATTTGCGTTTATAATTTTATGACTCGTTCATTATTGTTTGTTCTTTATCCCAATACTTTAGTCCGCTGTCCTATATACGCGGATTTTAAAATGATTAATATAAAGTTTTTATCGCACATATCTAAATGCAAGAGAAGAGGATCACGTTTGTTACATCCATAAGATAAATGCCGACTTGAGGCAATAATGTAACAGATTATGCTTGATATGCGATAAAACTTGACAGCGAAGATAATCTAATCGTTGAAACGTCGTTTGAAGGAAATCAATAAAACGACTCGTAAATCAACCGTTATATTATTTTGTGTGTTACGCATTACAATATTTTTTTATCTTATAACAACCCCACGCACATATGCATGGACGCATATATAGACAACATAAATAATGAATAAACGTAATGCGAATCTTTTGATAAAATCAAATGATCTTAAATATAGTATGGATGAATGCATGCATAGCGATGAGGGTAATTATGGAGGATGTGGCTATGTAACTCGAGCGATGAATTACATCCTTTGATCGGTACGGTTCGCAGTGAAACCTTCTGCAGTCGTTTCGGGACTTTATATACTATACCTATGTACTTAAGTACCAGGGGCGAGTGATGAAACTTTTACCACGGGGATGTTGCAGAAAAAAAATTAAATTTAAAACGCGATTTGCAGTGTTACTCCCTCTGATGAATTATTCAGATGATAAATGGTACGATATATTCGTAATGGTTGAGTCGTGTGGCATATCGATGCTTGGACCGGAAACTTTCCTCGGTTCAGTTGGGATGATGTATGGGATTTTTTCTATTATTACGTCTGGCTTCTTCTTGTCCGAATGATTTGGATGGTTCCAGGGCTGTTCCTCGGCACTACCAAAAATGATGAAGACTAGATTTGTCAGAAAATAAATGACTGTCGACATGTAAAACAGTAAATACCACTGATTAACGTTTTTCTGAAAAAATAAAAAAAAGAAAAAGCTTATAGGTTCGCTTAATTGAATATGGTTTGGCTTATATTGTAATAGCGATACTGATGTATACAATCAGATACTCTCTAAATTTGAAAATGTGAGAACTATACTCTATACATCTTTTCGAGATATGCATATTCACTTATTTTTCAGGGAAATTCAAATTGCTTTACTGGTCCTTTAAGTATATTGATAAATAATTGGAGGAAGAAGGTGTTATCACGTAATCGTTCCTGAAAAAGATAATATCTTGACGTAGGCTCGAGGAAGGTGCTATCACCGAGCAATATTATTTCTGTTCGTATAGTTTCACAGTTTGAACATCGTCATTCACGACATTCAGTATATATGGCCATCTTTGTGACTGGATTCGGCATCAAAGTCCGAAAAATCAGAAACCCCAAGATGACCAAGAAAATATTGTTGCGAGATAAGATAGTACCACCTTCACACGCGCATCAGAGATAGGCCCTTCTTCCTCTCACCCAGCGACAGGCATATCTTACGAATATGTAGAATTTTCACATTTTCAAATTTACAGAGTGTATAGTTATTTAACTTATGAATTATGTCATCTAAGCCTTGTCTTACATTATGAAAAAGTAATTAGATCAGGCGATGAAAACATTAAATGGTGCGAAACCAAAATAAAATTGGCCTTAATCTTTGATTCTATATCTTTGACGTCAGATATTAATTAAACTTTTTAATTGCTTTCATGAAATCACAGTTGATAATAATCTTTGAAATTTTCGGACATATATCGATTTACGAAATCTATCTTGAAGATTACCAAATGCAGTAACTTTACTTAGATATAATTTGTAGATCAAAGAAGATATATACAGCTATTACGTACTCTATCACGTTTTATCTAAATATTTTCAGCTTTCCAATTCCTTTCATACATCGAAGTATTCAAAGCTTATAGGTGTAATTAACCTTATTAGTCGTGGAATGAATTTGGTAGATATTGAACGTATGATAAATTTCAGAGAAATGTTCTAAAGTCCTCTCGAATTATCGTTAAAAAAACTAAATTATTGCACCGAAAGTGAATTTATTGCACAATTTATTGAACAATGACCCAGTTATCGGACCCGCGATATCAAAGAAAGTATAGTTTAACAAAACTCAGATCAAAGGCATTCCCAAGTATCTACTGACGTAAGAATATGCGTATAGTACAGACAGCGAGCACTTATATACGACGAAATTAAGTATTTGATTGATGATGTGATTGTAATGCAATTGAGAATGAAATTATAGGAATCAAATCGAGCTCTATTTATTTTGTTAAGCTGCTTTTATAATATGAATATTATCATATTTACGAATTAAAAATGGATTAGGCCTCAATTAATTTGGTATGTTTCTAAATATGCAAAATTGAATGCCGCGATTAAAATACGGAAAATCAAATGATATACTCACAGTATCGGTAACGATAGCATTGGCGACAATTGGCGCAGTAATCGCGCACAACATTCCCATAGTGTAGACGATGGAGTAGAGCGTGCCGCTGAAATTTGGAGCCAGGTCGAGACTATTGATGACGGGGCTCGATAGAGCACCCGAATTTAGACCAATACATAGGGTCATGATCGCGACCATCACTGTTCCATCGCTTGTATTGAGCAAGCAGAGTAAAAGAAGCATAGCAGCTGGACCCCACATGCCAATTGTACTGACGACCTTGCGAATTACCCCGATTCTGATTCCCCGTCGAAGTGCTAGATCGGATAACCAGCTGAGCGGAAAACACAGTAGCCATCTGGTCAGGTAAGGCAACGCCGAGACTCCACCGACCTGGAAGTCAAGATTGTACATTTAGTTCGGTAAACGTATAGAGATTTAGAGAAACAGTTTATATGGATGGTTGTACAGACCTGATCTATGTCAAAGTTAAAAGCATTCTTCATGAAATTTGGTAGTTGGCTATTTAGTACGTAATAGTTGCCAACATGGCCGCATATACAGATCAAGAGAGCCCATACTGGAACCGATTTCACAATAGATTTGAATGGAAATTTCAGATTCTGCAACAGTTTGTTAAATAAAATAATAAGTTTTCAATACGAATCTATGAAAAAATTGTACATAAAATGCGTATGTAAACACTATAGAGCTGACTATTGACATGTACCTTTTTTTCATTAAGATTCGTTAAATTGCTTTGATTACTTTCAATGTAATGTCTTTCTTCTGAACTGATTCCTGAATGTTCGGATGGTGCGTTGGCCGACAGAAAGTAAAACAGAATAGCCCAGACTATCGCTACTAAACCGTACATATAAAAAATACCTGGCCATCCGATGGAAGAAGCTGCGATTTGACCCCCCATAAACATTGAAACTACCGTACCGATACTTGAACCGCTTACAACGAAAGTCCCTGAAAATAAAGTGGTTCATATCAACATTTTTCAGTGGTATCAAAAGATATCATACATTTTTGAATTGCTAATAATTGCTTATATGCACATCCTTTTTTGAGTGAAGAATGTTGGAATAACGGATTCTGACGTAATATAAAAATGAAAGCATTGTTAGCTTCAAATATTCATTATGTGAAGGATTTATACTGTGTACGAAATGACTGACTGATATTAAACCAAGGATATATTAAAGACTAAGTTATGCAATAGATCATTCTTGGGTAAAAGATAACAAACACCTACCCAATCGTGATTTTTCGGTAGACGGTATCCACCTAGACATAAGACTTTGCAGGCACGGATCCATGTTGGAGACGCCTAAACCTATTATCGATGTGCAGATCAGAGTGGGTAGCCAGCCAGTTTTAATAGCCAGAACTGGAATAATTAAGCATAATAAACCACTGCTTAGCATACTGAACGTGAGTAGTTTTTTCACATCGAGCCTCATTACCGCGAGACCGAATGGTATCTGAGCTGCAGCGCTTCCCCATAGCACACAGCTCAAAAGCAGCGACTTTTGCCTTCCATCCCAATCGAATGTCTATAAAAAGGTTAGTATTTGATTGTCATGTAGAGACAAACAATTATCAAAATGATATCTATTAAATATATATTAATTCAATTTTTGGAGTTTCTTTGGGCAGCATTAAATTTAAATTAAATTTAATGAAAGACCCATAAAAAAAATAAGAAACATCTTGAATAATTTCTAGCTCTGATATATTCACATAATTACTTTATTACCTTGAACAATATTTAGGTAATAAATAAAAATTGGATATCATCTCGTGATTGAACGCTTGCGCTGTCATACACTTATTATCATTTAAAATGTAAGAAATAATTTATTGTTGTTTTTAATTTATTTTTAATGCAATTTAATACGTTTTTATCCTCCAATTATTTACTAAGATAATGATTTTATTGGTATTTTCAAATCATATTTAAACTAAGTTTTTATTTTTAAAAATTATTAGTAGAAAATAATAAAAATAATGCTTTAGTAGGGTGACTAGACCAGTAAATGAACACGTACCAGTGAATGAACAGATACACATTTAATCAAAAAATATTAAACTGTAGCCAATTTGTTTATTCATGAAAATAATAATAATGTATTCGTTAGGGTTTTCTGAATATATAGTATATTAAATTATATAGACTTATTTTTTAATTATCATGAAAAAAAAATTGAAATTACGTACACTCGTGTTTTGCATGAAAATCCGACATGTCTTAGTGTGATACGCTAGCATACATAGTTACATTAATACAAATAAATTTGCAAATACATAGTTGCAAATACATATAAATAATAAGCATAGGAAAAAATATAACTTCAAATTTCTTATTTTTACATAATACTTATAGAAATATGATTTTAAATAAATATTAATAAGTTACAAAACCAAACACCAGTTCAAATATTCCTTAGTCCAATGAATGGACGCTTGTTCATTTACTGGTAACGCACGGCGAACCAGTGAACAGACGCGCACAAAAAAAGTCAAAGTGGGTTGAGAGAATTTAAGGTTAGTTATTTTGTTGATTTTATAAATTAATAATATTTGAATTTAAATTCATATAATTATGTATAAAAAATAAGGATACTATTACTTATATTTAATTACATAGATTTAAGACTTGTTGAAAAGTTTAAAAGAGATAGTAATCGAGTTAAAAAATATAAGAAGAGACTGATTAAAGTTAAACATTAAATTCAAAATGGTTATGTTAAATTATTTAATTAATATTTATCTATGTATCGGATAGTCTATAAACAGATGTTACTATGCTTATTATGTATTCAATATTGTTTAACAATTTGTGTTTATTTCTCTTTTTGCTTACATTAGAAATACGACTATTTAAAATTTTGTTTAATAAAGTTTCTTGAAAAACATACTTTTATTTATTATATATTTAATTAACAAGAATCTACTGAAAAAACATTCATCCAGTGTATTTTCAATAAATTAACTTATGATAGGGTTTGGTAAAATTTGAGATTTTGTTAATGTTCGTTCACTGGGTTTTCAATAGTTTTTGATGATTTTTGCTATTTTTAAATTGTTTAAAATAATTTTTAATTAATTTTTTATAAATTTTTTGTAATTTAAATAATATAGTTTCCATTCAAAAAGATACTTCACTTTAATAGTAATTTTTAAGTATTATAATTTTGAATGAAAGACAGGAATTTCCTTATCTGTTCATTCACTGGTCTAGTTACCCTATACATAAAGTTAGAGCCATAAGACATCATTTTTGTTTTAAATAATCTATGCTCAACAACCAATGAATCGGTTTGATCATTTAAATTACGCTGATATCGCTACACTTTATAATATTCAAACTATCAAGTATCTGCATCATTATCGTGATCTTTTGTTTAAAGCTATTCACACACACACATAACTTCGAACATTGTAATATCATGAAAAATCTTTTTCAAGAAAGGCACATAAATTATCGAAATTCCTGCCGCAAATTTCAATTACTATTGATAAATTATCTACTTTCAAGAAGTCTCTTAAATCATTAACGATTTTTTTATTACTTGAAGAGATTATTCGATGAAATAGATTTATTTTCAAGAATTTCTTCTAATAGGATAAGAAAAAACACTATAAACACTAAAAAAATAAGAATATTGGATTTATTAGTTCATTAGAATATAGACGACTCATAAAATTTAAAGAACATATAGGTATTTGAAATTTTAGTAATAACTACGAATATGAAAATTATATATTAAAATTTCTTAAATAATTCTTGAGTTATATTTAAATATGTTTTATTATTTAATTTATTTGTAATTTATGTATTACATATATATGTATTGGAACTAATCATTGAGTTTAAGGAAGCTAAGTGCAATAAATTGGCAGCAATTTGTTAATCATCTAATAGTGCGCAGTAGTAAGACCTCATGGCTTGGCACGATAGCATTCCGAGCCCAGCGTTCATAGCCCATAGCCCAGCGCTGAAATGATATCGTTTGGCGATGAACGTCGCTCGCATTCAGTTGCTGCCTCTACAACTGTTTTCACTGTTATGTTGAAATAAATCGGTTCTAGACAACATTTTTAATGAAGAAAAGTTTTGTTTTTTTATGCTTTACAACTTTTATACTTAGCACTTTTATGAGAAATAAATATTTTTTATTTTAATGCCCACAAAGATTTTGGCTTAACATTTTTTATGTTAAGCCCGAAAAACGGTCTTATTTAGCCAATATAAGCATTTTTGACTGTATTTCGATTGTTATCTTGGAAATTTAGAAATTTTTTTTCAAATTTCACAATTATTATTAAAATTTAAAATATATTCTACATTCAAAAATAATAATAGCTTTCAATTATATGCAAAAAAATAAAAAAACTTTGATTATAACATAACCTAAAATTTTCAAACTTTTTTCATTCACCAAATATTTAAAAATTATAATTCAATAAATTATATTTTAAAAGTATTTTAGAATTCAAATAAAATGAGATATTAAAAATCAAATTCCATTAAATCCTTATTGAAATATAAATAAAAAAAAATAAAACTTAAAAATCAGAAAAATTGAAAAACTTATTAACCAAATATATATAAAAAATATATAGCTCTCAAGGACCAAAAATCCTATTTATAAATAAAATTTTGAAATGATTTTAGTAGTTTTACACCCATTATCGAATCTGATAGAAAACTGATTTAATAATGATTAATAAAGAAATTCTAAGGTTATAACCATAGTTTCAAAAAATGACATTTTTCGAAATAACAAAAAATCGACGCAAGCAATTTCAAAAAATAGTACGTCAAATTGAATTAAACATTAAATTTCCCTTAACAAAAAAGTTAAAAAACTAAAAATTTAATAATTAAAATAAAACAAAAGAGAATCTATGTATCTTAAAATTTATTTTTCAGGCTTCATGCGACAAAAAAACGAGTAAAACAAATATTTATACTTTGAAGTCGGTACATGCATTTTCGAAATACAGAAGTATGAATACATACATACACCCACACACGCACACGCGCACACAGACACGAAAAAAAAATTCTCCAAACTACTAAATTTTTGTTCCAAAAGTCTTAAAAAATGTTTTTAAGCGTTTTTGGGAAAAAAAAATTTTTTCATAGATACAAACCTTCCTCTCTGCGGAAGCAATTGTTTTGTACTAAAATATGTGACTTTTTGAGTTTGATATTTATTTCGATGGAGAACATATAAGGCACTACCGCCTAGCTGTCGTGTCTAAGAACGTGCTTTTTAAAAAAATTATGTATGGAAAACTTAGTTTTCAATTATTTTGAGCGATTGACATATTCTGACACTTAAATGTGTTTTGAGATTATTGTTCTATTACAGTAATCTATTGAATTAGCCATTAATTCGCTTTTCAATATTATATTTTCTAGAAAATATTTAAAAAAGTTCACGTTACTCCTAGGGTCACTTTATACTACATTTTTCCTAACTGTTTTTTAATTTAGACAATATAAATCTACCCTATTTTGCCTTAGCTTAAATAAACTTATAAATAGTATGATTTATCATATGCATACCGGAACATCTGGATCTTTAGTTTTGGTATCCGTCATTGCAACAACAGCCACAGACATCATAGAGCGTATTCCATTGGCGAATAAGTCAGCACTGAAAAACAGTAGCATCTGCCAATGCCTCGTGCCCAATGTCTCTGGAGAATTTCGATTTCTTTATAATAATAATATAAACTAAATCCATAAGAAATTTATTGCACTATTTATTCAGATATACGCACTTTAATTTAAAAAGAAACAGTTTAAAGAGAAAAGATGATTATAGTAATTTATAAAACGTTTAATGTCTATAATATTCTCATGCTCGTTTAAAAACTTTATTGTATATTAATATAAATAAGAATTGTAAAATAGATGTAACATTAATATTTTAACAATAGTAATTAAACAATTGCATAATAAGTAAAATTTTTTTTAGATTTTTCAATAGCAATATCTACATAAACATTTTTATTATACATTATTTATAATGAATATACAAACTGTAATATTAGAATGTAAATGATAAAAAAATAAATAATATTAATAATAAAATATAGTATTTAATATTATAACAGAAATTGTTTTAAAGGAACGTTACGTGTTGGTTTTTTAGCGAGCTCCATCTTCACCGAAATGCCTTTGGAATTTGGCTCCTTCGGCTAATACATTTAATGTTGTATTAATTTATTTATTTCAATATATTTTGCATCTCGTTGCGTATAAATTATTTATGTAGTGATAAGATTTACACACAAGATAATTGAAAGTGAATGCTCAATAAATCGTCATTGTTTTCATTCATTTGCTGCTATCTTTTTAGGAATCATAAAACAATCATAGAAATATGATAAATTAAAAATTTGAATGGTATCGGTGCTTTATTCAAAGAACTGCGTGTGATTTCTTTATTAACAATTGTGTTAATTTATTGTTCTCCTTTAAAAGGTAATAATTAGCAAATCTCACCAAGATTTATTTGATCAATGGTATACCTTCGAAATAACCCTTACTTGACGAAACAGTTTACAGGTCGAAATGATTGTTCCAATATATGAAAGTAGAAACATACGAGTATAGAAAGACCCGATTTTCAATCAATTTTTTTTACCTTTGCCATCACTTAAGTATAAGGACGTCATTTTTAAAAAAATATTTTTTGCTTCCTCAGAGAGAAAGTCTGCATCGGTGAGAAAATTTTTTTTTTCCAAAAATTCTTAAAAAAATCTTTTTAAAAACAAAAAATTATTAGTTTGGAGAAACTTTTTTTCGTGCTTGTGTGTGCGTGTGTGTGAACTTGTGTATGTATGTTTGTATGTATACCTGTGTATTTCGAGAACGCATGTCAGATTTCAAAGTATAAATATTCGTTTTACTCGGTTTTGTCGCATGAAGCTGGAAAAATAATTTTTAAGATTCATTTATTCTCCTTTGTTTTATTTCAGAAAATTACTTTTTGATTTTTAGTTTTTTAATTTTTTTGTTAAGGGAAGTTTAATGTTTAATAAACTTATCATATGCGTTAAAAAGAGCATTAAATAACTTACAATTTAAAGTATTATTTTTTTAAATTACACGCGTCGTTCGAATAATGTCATTTGGGTTCACTGATGAAAAGTTGTCCTGCATCGTTACCTGTTTATTCAAAGATTATAAAATAGTGAAATTGATATTTTCGTGCCTGTTTTTCGACCGTAAACTGTATATTTGCACATTTATACCGAGCCTTTGATTTTTCCGCATACGGAAAGTGGACATTTTTGCACGCTTGCGAGAAGATTCCTGTATAGTGCAGTAATGTTCACTTTTCACACGAGAGTGAAAAAGCTAACGATAAACAATAGTGGGAATGTATATGTATTTTGAGCTCTTAAAATAAGCACGAACAAAAAAACTCTTTCCATGCATTTTTATCAAAAATAATTGTGCGTAACACGCGCAGGAAACAAGCTATTGTTCGTCTGCGGTATTAGAATTGACTTATGTGTCGTGTTGCAAACTTCGCACTCATGAAATAGCCTATATAACGCATTAGTTGCACAATATACATAAATTAATTCACGCAATCGTGCGAAAAATCAGCTTTTACGTACGGAGTGGGGCAAAATCCTATACGCAACACGTGCACTTTCGTTAAGACAATCACCTTTGCTCTCTAGTCTCCTAACACACACTGATACGATTTGTTTATAATACATAAGATCCAACGGAAACATAGATCCGATCAATCAAAAATTGTTCATGAACAGCTACTACAGTTTACAATGATGTTACAAAACCTATGGTGGCAGTAACAATATTAAATTTTTCATACTCTAATAACTTATAATTTTAAAAAGACTTGACTGTGAACTGCTACGGTGTGCCTTGGAATTACTGAAAGGTATACCATCGAATAGGGCTGCATCGAATAGTTCTTCGATTATGTATACAATTAGTAAACGATATATCATCAACGAACCATTATTATAAATTTTTAATCATTTTGTTAATCATGTGAGAATGCAAAGTATTTCATAACTTTTGTTTAGCATAAGGATTTATTGATTGAAAAATTAATAAAAGTATTTTGTTGAATAAATTGATTAATAATTCATTCATGTAATACATTCTGCCTTACCCTTATAAGAATTAGTCTAAATTAAAGTTTCAAATAAATCTTTGAATTTTTACGAGAAAGTATTGTAATTTAATCACAGACAATCAATCTTCGGGATTTTACAAGAAAGTATGGTAATTGTTTATACAATTTCAAACACGCATTACAATATTTTTTTATCTAATGAATACATTTTTTGTCTAAAACACACACACACACACACACGCGCGCGCGCGCGCGTGCGTGCGTGCACGCATACAGGCATATACGCATTCACACACACACACGCACATATATATATATATATAACATAAATAATTAAATAACGAATTAAATAGTTTACGGTCCCACCGAAGCTCAAAACGAACATCTCCCCCCCCCCTCCCCTCGTCTCTTCAAATTCGTACATCTATACAGCATTTTAGAGAGAAGTGCGTAGCACTTAACAGAAACACACAACGATACGTACATGCTTATATATAGGGGAGACTAAACCCTATAAATGCTCGAACTAGAATATGATTTTTTCTTTTGAGTAAGAGTGTGTGTAAATTGGCTTATCAGGCAATTGACATCTTGCTATTGATAAATAAACAATATCAATATTTTAAATGAATTTATAATACTGGCAAATTTAACTTAAGTGGGGTATACACCTATAAATTTTTTGA
>UELV01174788.1:0-41043 GCA_900490015.1 Megastigmus stigmatizans | reverse complement strand
TATATATATATATAATTAATTGTCCTACGCATGTCTCATCATCCGTCAATGTATAACAATATTAAACGTCGCAATACATGGCGGCATTGTTTTTTATATCAACGGCTGGAAAAAAAACGCTCGAACGCGAAGGTGCACCGCGGCTCTGTTTGTTTGTAAGTGCGTATCGGTGCATGGAGATGTGTGTATACGAATTATGCGCTCGGAAAGAAATTTCTTCCATCGGTTGTCAGCTTTTTCATTGCGACACAATAACCAAGTTTTCTTTCCTCGAAACGATTGTGCAAAGTTGGCATGTCTGTGCTGGTGTGGATATATTATATGTCTTTTTATGCGTGTGCGAATATGTGCGCCGGGTATAATGAGGCGACCAAGTGCTCATTCTTTTCTCTGATTTCTCTTCATTTCTCGCCTACCTTTTTTTTGCGTTCTCTCGTTTGTTTGCAAACTGCATAGGAGGAGAAAGAAAGAGAGGGAGAAAATGTTTTTAGTTTCGTTGCAACGGAAAAGTTACGACATTTTTTAAGTTTTTAAACAACGCGATTTGCAGTTGGGTAAGTTTTTCCAGACGCCAGGTCATAATAAAGTACGAGTTGAAGTACTTATTGTGAAAAGATTCCTAAGTACTTGGATATTATTTTAAGGCAGTTTAGAGTAGTATGAGTAGTTGAATATTATAATCTAATAACTAATTGAGCAGGCGCGACACTAGAAAACAATTTTTAAATACTAATAATATACCCTGCAGAAAAAGACTTGAGCTCGAAGTAATTGCAAGCTTATTGCTCGAGTACGTTACTTTTGTGCACTTGTATACATAACATACGTTGACGAGAGGAAAAATTTACCCTACACTCTTGTCCACTCTAATAAATAGTCTACTACATTAATTTTTATTATTTATTATTTTAATTAATTGCAATCCTATGTATTGCGTTTGTAAATTCATCACGGTTTTGTACACTTGAGAATAGCATTTGAAATCGGCAATCTTTCAATATTTTATCTCGGCTTAAAGATCGATTTGATAGAAATCATTTATTTGTATCGTTCGAAAGAACCTTTATTACCGATAAAACTGAAAAATTGTTGTTGACGAAAAAAAAGTGATAAGCCAAGCACAAAACGTTGGAACGCATACCTCTTGAATTGCCAATTGGTCGCGCAAGCGAATTTTCATTCAGCGCAGAGTTCGATTTTACGCTTTGTTTCCTCCTGCATCTTTCTTTCTCCCCCTTCCTACAATTTCGTTCCTCTCTTTACACATTTATATAGCTATGTATATACTTTTCTGCTTTGTGTGCGTAATCGAATACTTTGTCTCTTTTTATTTTCTTCTTTTTTTTCTCGAAAACTTTAACTTGGCGAAAACGAATGCTCGTCTGCGTGCTTATATTACTTTTTTGTTGTCGTGATAGCCGAGAAAAAAAGGAAAAAGGCTTATTTTTATTACATTATTTACAGACTGGTATGTTTAGAAATCGATTGCTCGATGTATTTAAACGCATTATACATGGATTTTTTAAATTAAGCATTTATGTGTGTGTGTGTGTGTGTGTTTGTGTGGTTGAGAGACGTATAGGTAGAGAATTCTAAATATTTATGTAAGTACGCTCGAATCACTCGATCGACTATCCATTGAATTCCAAGTTTCTTCATTGTACGTATAAAGCCTTTAAAGGATTTACGTCATACAATTAGCATAGAATAGAAAATACTTTATCCAACTTTATATTAATTTCGTTATACAGTTTATAAATTCCAAGAAAAATCATTTCCTTCAGTCTCTAATTTGTATACAAAAGAAATGTATTTTTCTCAAGAAATACACGTCCCTTCATACGTTAATGTACGTTTTAGAGATGGTTGATATTCTATCGAGGGTCGATCGAGCGATGCGAAATCAAGGTACCAGAGTAAGTCCTAACTGTATCAAAGGTACGTCATTGGCACGCATACGGCATCGAGATCATCGATTGACCGGGGAAGAGCCTCGAGTAAGCGCGACGTCGCCCCACATGCACAAAATATCAAACCGATCCTCCCGAACATAATTCCCAATATCCCCAGTTCTACGCTTATTTTCTTTCTATATATTAGGTATAGGTAATGTGTGTTCGCACTTCTCCTGCATATAAATACACTTTAGATTCCCGTTTGCTTCGTTTCACCTCGTTTTATATTATTTGCACATTAAGTAGATACGCGCGCGACTCAGCGCGCTTACTCAGGTTTTGGGTTTCTTTACACTTGTTTTTATTCTTTATTTATTGCACTTGTACAGTTCTATATTGCAATAACAACACTACATCTGAAAACATTAATCAACGCCACTGTCCCCTAAAATTACGTTTTATAGGCCTTTGATTGTTGTATTTCCATATATTATTTTTTTTTTCACTCCTACGCTTTTTGTCGTCGTCGTCGTCGTCTTTGTCGTCGTCATCGTCTCCCTCTCTTTCTCTGCACATGCACATGCACGGGATGATGCAAAAAGTGTACATTGCGCGATTTCGTACTTTCGCGCGCTCCTTTTCTTGCATTCGATAAGATCGTCCAGTCAATTTATAATCTTTACCCTGATTAGGTATGTATCCCGACGCGATGTCTAAACAGGAAATATTCGATAAATATATTATGCGTATAACCTGCGCCGCCAGTTTACAAATCGTGTGGTGTGTTTACTTATATAGAAGCTTTGTTTCAGATTTGTTTCTTAATTCGCCCGCCCCGTATATGTTTATACCTCATGAATTAAATTATATACACACACATATATATATAATTTAATTATAGAAAATTCACAAGCACGCATGGTTTACATAATTCGTATACTCTACGTGTTCTCGAGTCTCATCTCGTGGAATTATTTAAACAAAGACAGAACCAAGCGTTTATTTAAATAATCGTGCGTTTCTTTTGTTCATTCGCGATATATGTATAGGTATCAGCCTTTTTGGATCAGCCGGTGCACGTCTTTCCCTTTCCCCTAATGTGTGTTTTTCTCCCCCTCCTTAATTCCCTTTATTATTTATTTTCTTTTTTGTTTGTTTTTTTTTTATTTTTGTCGTCAACATTTTCATCATATTTAACGCGTTATTTATGTATTTTATTCATATTCATGTGGCGGTTAATATATATTGTCAATGACCACTGCCCTCTTTGACGAGCAAGCGAGATGCGTGACTTTGCAGTAGGGAGGAGGCGATTTAGCATTTATAGCGAAAGAATTATTTCTTCCGATTTGTTTATCCCTTTTCTCTGGATTTCTTTTTATAGGTATAGGTAAGTTCGTTATGGTTAAGTGTGCGCGTGTGTGCGTTATGGTTAAGTGTACGCCAAATCAATAGGGAAATTCAAGTTTCATTTCTGCCATCCCGTATACGAATAAATATCCATAGTGCGGAATATTATTATGGTGTCCGTGTATCCTGACACTGCTGTGTATTATGAAATATTTCATTATTCTTCGTAATACAATTTACAGTGTACGTTGTGTTGCGCACTATAACAACACGGCACTAAGTATATCTTTTCATAAACAAGGCTCTTTGTTTTTTTTCTATACTTATTATAAGTAATTGGGTATTTATATTGTAATTGTGTAACGAAACGGGTGCAAAAAAGGGGAAGACCATAAAAAAGTTACGTTTTATTTACCGAAATTGGCGGTAGGTATTTATAGGTACTATATTTTAAATTCATTTGTTTCGCACGGCGTATACTTCTATTGGTTTTATTTTGTTAGCGAGATGAATTCCACTCTTCGTTGATACGCTGGAATATTTTGTTTTACTCTTATCTGCGGGTATTTATTGATTTTATTATCACTATTATGTTAGATGTACGAATTTTATTTATCATCCTAAAGAATCCGAAGCCTAATTTAGTTTACTGCTTGCTCCAACCTTGACCGAGGAATTTAATTATTTCTCATAATTTTTTTATAGATATCCAATTCCTGTTTCCATATTTTTTGCTTAACGTCTTTCAAAACTGTTAAGGGGATGTTTTCTAGTCCTACTTTATACCGTATGACATGATAATATTTTATGTATATATTGGTTTTTAGTAAAACCAATTTATAGTGCAAAATATATAGACATCATGAAATGGCATATCTTCAAAAATTTCATGTCTCAACGGATGATCCGAAACTTTATATAATGCAATGGATATATCCAAGTAGGTTTTTGACTAGAATCAGAATACTGTAATGCCGGTAAGGTAGGACTATCGCATCCCCTTAATACTAGCAATTATTAAATCCAAATTACTCGATGGCAATGAAATCATTTTGTTTTATTTAACTGCAGGTTGCGACAAAGTGTCAGCTTGATTATCGAACAACACTAGTAAATTAATAAGAATTTTTCAATAGTTTCCTCGGCAGACAAGAGATATGGCGAAAATAGAAATGCAATGGCGGAGAAAATCAAAAGAGAAAGTGCGCGAATTGAAGGGTCTGTCGTGATTTTATCCGTGTATATATAACACGTAAGTTAATGTAAAAATGTGGGTACCTCGAAGGTGAAAAGAGAAAATCAATGATAATCCGTCGGCATGACGATGGCAGTCAACGCATGCCCGCGGCCAATAAGTATAACAATCGAAATCGTACGGTTAACCTCCCACTTCGGTGATGTAGGGTACGTACATTATAATATCGTAATTACTCATTCACGCAGCGAAGCGAGGAGACCCTATAGAGACACATCACGCGACACTCTTCTCTCATTTTCTTTCAAAATTCTCGGCTGCATCGATTTCTTTTTTTTTTATTTATTTCACATGAAGATTTTACTTTAATTTTAATTATTAGCTTAATAAATTCTCTGCTCCCCGAACTTCTAGTCCTCTCTAGAAAAACTGCAGACCTTCCCTTATATTATGTACGCGACATACCCTATACGCGTTTTTTTTTATAACAACATACGACGTTTATTTTTTTAATTTTATCCTTTTTTTTTATTTGCTTTATACCGTCTACCAGCTTCACCTCGATTTATAACGTTATATGATTGTACAGTTTCTGCCTTTGTTTTTCTCTCCCTCCCGTTTTTGTGTGTGTGAGATTATTAGTTCATTTTGCCTATTGGGAGCCTTCCCTACAGTCGATATAGATGTCCTAAACAATGGACTGCATGTGTAAACCTGTACAATTACAAAGGAACAAAATAATGAGTTCCGTTGGTCCAATGAATTTAAAAGAGAAGTCAAGCGAGTCGATCTGCCTTGATTTAAAAAAATAATAGTTCCGTTCAATTATCAATTTTTCTAACTTTCTATACTTAGATTGGTTGCATAAAAATGCTTTGAGCCCACTTAACATTTTTATAATGGTATTTTTAGCGCCAAATAATGATTTTGCTTTTAAAATTCATGAGAACAACGGACCTCATCACTTTCCCGTTTACTGTAGTATGTTATATGTACGTATATTGTAGTTACTCATCAGTCGTTTGGTACATTTATATCGAATATATCGAGGGCCTTTAATAACTGCAGAGCAGCACCTCTCCTGCAGTTCTGTCTTTCTCGTCTACAGTTATCTCGCTCGATTACTCTCGAAAATGAATGAGTAATCGAAATTACGGTACCTCGCGTAACAACGCCGCATTCACGTTTGCCTATTATACTTTTTTTTATTTACCCAGTAACAAACGCATCGTTCTCTCTTTTTCTTTCTTTCCACGTATATCTCACTTTGTTTCCGCGCTTATTCATTTTTGTTTCTATGGCAATTATGTTTTCTCCTCGTTGAGGGTATCAATAATTAAATTATGTCATTCGGCTTTCGTAGAGCTGAACTTAAAAAAAAACATACGAATTCGATAAGTTGAGAATGAAAACTCAATAGTTGGTTATACTTTTGTTTCATTTGAAAATGTAATTTTATATAGGATTGCTATTAATTGTTAATACTCTCGGTTCTCCTTCTCGTTTTTGTTCTGACTTTTCATTTTCGACAATTTCGCATTATTACACCGTTACACGTTGTCGAACGTTTCGTTTACGTTATACAATAATTGACTTATTTAATTCAGTTTATTTACTGTTACGGTTTTACATATCCCTATTTACATAATATAATAATAATATTTTTGCTCATATAACGCGCGTCCTGTAATTTTACCTAAGGCGATACTTCGGAAGGGGCCTCGCCGGCGTTTTTCGTCTTTATCTACTATTTATCCCATTTTTTTTTGCATTTGTTTTCAGCTCTTTTTCGGATTTCCTTTCAATGTGTCTTTTTTTTTTGACGCCGGAAGATTGTCGCGCGAAGCCGATTTTTTTTATATGTATATAATATATAATGGAAAGAAAGGGTTACGAGGGTTTTTTTCATTTTTTTTTATTAATGTTTCTTAGCTAATATGTAATAATTTTTTTTTTCGTTAGAATTTCTCTTCCCTACGCCATTTGGTTTTTCACTTTTTTTTTTCCTATTCTTTGTTCGTTCGTGCGACGACGCACGACGCGAAGCATTAATATTACGGTGATAATGACAATAATAGTAATTCGCATAATTAAAAACTTTTACGATTTAAAACGATCAGCAAAAACCTATACAGACGCGCAGCTTAACGATTTTTTTTTGTTTATTGAGGCAGTACATTATTTTGTTGTTGTCGTTTTTTTTCTCATCTCTCAACCATCTTCGTCCTTCACGCGCGTCGTTGCGTTTCATTTTTCTTTCAGCGAACGTGTGATTGATTTTTCTCTAGTTTTCATTTCAAACGCCTCGCTCGTCTTCGGTCTCTTTGACGCGGACCTTTTCGAACAAGAATTTCTTATTCCATTCCTTTCTCTCTTTTCTTTGGTTTATGTACATGTAAAAATGTTATTTATCAGTTACGCTGGAAACTTCGTTGAGTATTTTATTTCTTATTGAAACCGATGTATCGTACAATTTCTTAGTGTAAAAATTAATTGCTACCTTTAGTACAATCATTTCTTACATTTTGTATTTATTTATTTATTTATTTCTTTTTTCTTTTCTCTATAAGTATGCAGAAGTAGTGGAAGTAGATCTACTTCTGATATTTAGAATCAATATTAGTGTCTATGGTTTTTTCTTTATATATAATAACAATTATTTTCTTCGTTCGCTAAAATATAAAATTTGAAAGATGAAACAAAGAGATAGAGAAGACCGAGGCAAAGTCACCCTATAAGTAATAAGTAAGCTCAAATGAATACGGTTTTGTAAATTTACGTAGGAATCGGAACGAAATCCTTGACAAACTACGGGAATTGGAATGTTAAAAGATTACTTTACCGAGGTCTCGTCTATATCGTAACGATTATTTTAAACCCTTCGTTTTATAATAACTTACTATTAAAAACTATAAATACATTCCTAATTATTCGTTTTGTACACATTATATAATTTACAAGAATCACGACAATAAATATTTTTTCATTTTTCATAAAAACGAATCTGATAGAAATTCACTGTTCAGACATAAAAACTAAACGTAAACTAGTCAGAAACTGTGCGCAGAAGCTCTGCTTTACCCGCTGAACACTTTATGACTAATTTAGTCGCAGGCGATCAACACTTTTATTTTATTTTATCTCTTTTTGTTAAACTTTATATATATATATATATGTATTTATGTATACTGGGGTACGCACATGTAATCTTGGCGAATACATATTTAACCGTCTTCGACGTGGATAGTCGAAAAGCTCCGCTATTTAGCAAATATTATTTTGTTTTGTAAAACGGGAAGAGACCGAGTCGGAGCGACTTCATCCCGAAAGAAGCACCTAAGAAGATACTTTTGTTTTACTCTTTTTTTTTTACTAGCGCCATCGATGTAAAACGTAAGTAATAATATATATGTATACGATAATGATACACAGTTGGAAATAACTGATCGATACGAAAAATATTTTGCGAAAGGCTGAGCATCGATTTGTTTTTAAAAACGCGTCGTATATAATATATCGAGTATAAGTATACAATTTTTTTTTTCTTAAAATCTGAAGATTAATCATGCGTGTGTAGCGTTTTGATGGCAAAACTACGGTATAACCTCGTGACCTTTGACAAAATTTTCGTATTATTTTGAAGATTGGAAAAAAGTCGTACGTACGTCTCGTAATTTAAATAATTGCTTGGTTTTTCTTCTTTTGAAAATTACTTCCAACCGTGTGATGTGTAACGGCACAGTCTTTCTGCGTACAATGCGTCATAATTGTGCGGAGAACGAAGAAATGCAAAGTCGATCGATCGCGGTTAAGTAAATAATACTAATTAGCTGGAATTTATCGTGTTTTAGAAAATTCGTAATTTGTGCACATTTTGTGCAGTTGATCAAAAGTCAGTACGATAATTTTCATTAATGCGCTTTTTCACTAATAATAGGACGCGTTAAAGGTGATGCGCTTTTAAGAAACTTCGTGATCCGCAACATGTCTGCTAATTTTAGTAGGAGCTAGAGTTTTACGTAGACGTATTTTATTATTTAATTTGTAAGAAGACACATATAAACATTTTGAAAACGTTGTAGAAACGTTTAACGCCGAACAAATGGTCAGCTCCCAAAGGTAAAAGCACGCGAAGGTTTAAAAAGTAAGAATTTTGCAAACGATTTGGAAACAAGGAGTCGCGGAAACGTTTCCACAATGTTCCTCTTGCTACGACACTCATGTAACGCTCATACGCAATGTTTGCAAAACCGTAGCACGTGTTACCAAACGAATAAGCAGACATGGCCCGTACGACGCGGCCGAAAAGACCAAAGGATCGATCTCGCGAATTCCCATTGCCTCGTTGTCCGCACACTCGATTCTAGACCCATCGATCGACGCCTCATCGATCCTGTGCACCGACAGCCTCGACGCGCGACTCACGCCCGACGCAATCCGCGTATCATATATATATCGATCGCGCTTGCGGCGGATCAGCCACGAAGCCCGGCTAGATGAAAAAAACTCGGTAGTCCCCGTTGGCCGAGCCTTATTCGGTCCCGGATCAGCTGGCTCCGTCCTCCCGGTCCTCGTCCAGGGTCTCGTGGAGCTCGTCGAGGGTCTCCTGGGCCTCCCGGTACTCCTCGCTCTCCCTGTGCACCAGGACGTGGACGACCGTCGCCTCGGACTGCTGTCGCAGCAGCGGCGGCCTGGTCGAGCCGGCTCCGGGTGGGGCGGCGCTCTCGGGGCTCGGCTCCGTCACGAGGATGCTGACGTCGCGGCCGTCGGTGATGGTCGAGGCGAGCTGTCCGAGGGGCGGCTGGGGCGCGGGTCTGCGCCTCAGGCTGCTGCAGCGCCGGCTGAAGGCTTCCTTGATGTCGCGCTGCAGCATGTTGAGGGAGAGTGCGGTGCCGCTCGGCCGTAGGGAGTGACGCTTGTGCTGGGGCGGCGGCGACGTCACGTCCTCGTCGGTCTCGACTGCGTCCTGACGGCCCAGCGTTGGCCCGGACGATCTGTGGGTAGGTCAAACGTTCAGGGGCTGGTTAGGCCTAGACTCGATCGGGGGATTTGCTCGGTTGCAGTTGGGGCTGGTTGCTTATTTGGGGAGTTCAGATGGAAGTATTTGTGAGCGCGAATTCGAGCTCGGACCTGGAGCCGAGCAAACTTTTTACACCCCTTGAGACCCCTGAGCAAAAGAGCTGGGTATTCAATCGAAAAATTGTACATTTTATACCATCGAGATAGCCACTTCGTTACCCCGTGTTATTTTCATCACAAATATTTCCATTCTGGGCATTCATTTATAAGTGTAGTTTATCAAATTGGCTTTCCAAAGTATTCAAGCTTTTATCGATCGAATAAAATCCAGCGTGTCATCTTTTTTGGCATTTTTTTTTATTTAAATCAATGAATGTGTGGCAAAAATGCCAAGTTTATGCATTCATTTTAAGATTCACACTTTGGATTTTTCTTTGTCTTCTATACAGACAATAATCAATAAAATTTTAGACAAATATTTTTATCGCAACGGTAGTAATATGCTTGATCTTATTCACATGTCAATCATGTTTTTTTTTCATAATACCAATTGTATTTTAGCGATAAAAATATAATCTTTAATGCTGAGCCTATTAATTTTACGTATATTTGATGTTCTGCTGAAAATTTATAATTGCTTTGTCACTAAATAAATAAATATCGTGTAGACTGCCTATAAAGACTGATTCAATCATGACAAGTTTTTAAATTAGAATAATTACTTATAGTATAATTACAATTGAATCGGTCCCAAAAAGTATTGTGTTTGTGACATAAATCATGTGAAATGTGTCAAGTTAAGTGTCCATATAACATATTAGTAATATGTATGTATATATGTATATAAGTGAAGAGCAGCGTTTGTAATAATAGAGAGCGCGTAAATATATAAATGCAACTGCAGTAAGTAACGAAGCAATAAGGCAGCTGGGACAAAGCGGCGCACAATAAATTCTAGAAAAGCCAGGATTGTTTAATCAAACTATATGAGAAAACTTTTCCTTTCTAAAGTCACTAATTAAAGAGCTTGGCTCGCGCCGAGATGGGATTTATCTTACACGGGAGAAGCTCCTTATTACCGTAACTAATTTAACGATCAACCTGAACTAAATTAACGCTTAATAGGTATGTACTTCGGAGTGAGCCGCAGACTAGGATATATCTATGAGTTAGCCGTATAATGTCATTCACTATTACCAAATCGTGCCTAATCAAATCAGTCAAAATCAACCTAGATCAACTTCATCCTAATACTTCCTGTGTTCTGCTTGTGCGTTAGTTATCTTTGTGTTTACCTAGATTTATAGAGATTGGCTTCTTTGCGTTCTGTTCAGGTACTTATGGAAGGAAAATCATAATAATTTCATTTAAATAACAGTTCCATTAGATTTATGGTTGATTTTTTTGTTTCAATTTTGTGCGGATAATGAATAAAGTGTGAGTAATTTATTTCTGCTGCGGTGAAATTTTAATATCTAATGATTTGATTTTCTAACGAGAAATGCATTTCATGGTTGATCGACATGTTTTTAATAATATCACGTGAATCTCTAATAATGGCGAGCATATTTTTCCACTTTACCAAGTTGATATGTGGATCTCTTAAAAATAATACGCTAAATAAATTGGCTAATTCGTGTCTAAATATTGCTGTAAATCAAATAATTGTAAAGTATCATATTGAAGCGACGATCCATTAATTTAATCAATATAATAAAACTCGCTTACATTTACTCATTGTTTATAACCTTCGAAAGTACAATTTTAAGGTGTTATTAGCAATATTTTCAGACATTACTTCGGTACATAAAGTTTGAGATAAGCTCGGTAACGCAGATGCGCATAATCAATGCTGCTCGCTATCCATAATAGGATACTGATCTTAATCGGAGCAGTTATTGATGCGCAGCCCTGGTTCACGAGCTACACGAGCACAAAATATTCATAACTAGGTATAGTGTAAAGATGAGAGATGCAGCAGTACCAAACAGGCATTTATACGCTGCTATACTTAATATACGGACAATGAATTTAAACTTTTAAATGTGCAAGCGGACGGTTAAACTGATAAACGAGCAATAAAATTGCAAAGAATTATAATTTATTAATTCTATTTTTTACCGATTCAATATTTTTTACAAAATATTGAATCGCAAAGAAACATGTTTTACGTGAAATGCCGCGCGTTTAAACCGATGGCTTTCAAACAAAGAGATTCGATTGATTGACTAAACAAATGATACAACACAACTAACGCTTCCACATTTAACAGTTTCGAGATCTCTATAAACGGATCTGCGAGTGATCATGAGACTGTATAATTATTATAGATATCATATATAGAGAGGGGACGAGGTGAAGAAGGTGAATAAGAGCGAAGGGATAACCGACCTGAGTGTGACGTGCGAGTCGGAGCCGGAGCTGGAGGCAGCCGAGGGCTGGTCGGCCGTCGGCGAGGGACGGGAGACGGTGAGGGCGGGGGGCTGCAGGTCCTCGTGGGTACCGGTGGCGCCGGAGAGCATCAGCAGGGGAAAGTTCTGGAAGAAGAGTGCCGAGGCGGTGCCAAGGTCGCTGGCGTCGCTGGCGTCGCTGGCCCGTGAGGACTTGCGGCTGCTGGCCCTGCTGCCCCTGTGCACGTGCAGTAGGGCCGACAGCTTGCCACCCCATCCACTACCGCCCCTACCGTCGCTACCCACTCCGCCGGGGCTTGAGGTCTGCGTCTGCGAGTCCACTTCCTGGGCTATGCGCTCGCGTTCCCTCTTATTTCTGATCGGACAGACACAATTATATGCAGGACAATTTGAACATGACACGATGGACAATTGAAAGGATCGAATGCTTTCGAAGGCTTACGTCATGTATTCGCGGTAGGCGCGCTGAATAATTCGGGCCGCTTTATCCTGTCGCTTCCATATTCTCGTGGAAGACACGATCTCCAGCTCCTTGCGCGTGGGGAACTGCTTTTTGAACTTAACGTCCATTTGTTCCTGGAGCTTCTTAAAGTCGTCCGACTCCTCGACGTGGCCCAGAACGTGCTTCACTAGCGCGTGCAAGATATCCAGACAGTGGATCTTGTTGCCCTTCGCAATAGGAAGATTAAAGCTGACCAACGCAACGACGTTGGGCTTTGATATTCCTAGCGGCGGGTCAAGGCTCGCTATGAAGTCGCTCAGCTGGGAGAACCTTATAAACTGCGTCGCGTGCGGGTCGTACCTAAAAACCAAGTTACCATTGTCGTTGCTCCTATACGTAGTCGTTCGGATAAGTTGTATCATCTCAAAGTCAAATGTATATAATTTACTTGGACCACCGGATGTAGAACATTTCCAAGTCGTCCTCGACAATGCCAATTTCCTCCTCTTGATGCGCCTGATTGAAATTCTCGAGGATAATGGCGATGTACATGTTGATGACTATCATGTAATTAATGATAATGAAAGACGTGAAGTAAGTGATCGCTAGGAGGGGATAGCCGCAGTCTCCGTTCATTTTGCGACTGGTGGGCGTCGGGTCGCAGTCCGGCGGCTGAACCATCAGTGACTCGAGGACGTCGTTCCATCCGGCGGAGGTCATCAGTCGAAACAACAGTTGCATACTTCGACCGAATGTCTCAAAGTTCACCTACAGTGTATACCCATTCGCACAATTAGAGGGGGGTTCGCGCAGTCGAACGGCAAAGAATACAATATCGGTTGCACTATTGCGTCCTTTGCCTCGACACGGATCAAGCCAGATTCTAGAGACTACAAGAGAGTTGAAGAGCGAGGCGCGGCGTCCAGCTTACCATATCGTCGAGAGCTCCCTGCTTCCGCACGTGACCAAAGACAGACATGCCGATGATGGCGTAAATGAACGTGATCAGGGCGAGTAGGGCGCCGATGTTGAATAGCGCGGGCAAACTGACGACGAGGGCAAAGAGCAGCTTTCTTATTCCTTTTGCAGCCTTGATTAACCTCAGTATCCTACCGATTCTGAAGACACGCACGACGCGCAATAGCGTCGGCGAGACCGGAAAGTCGATCATAATGTCCTCCATGAGGATGCCGAGTATCGAGGCGAGCACCAGCAGAAAATCGAACAGGTTCCATGGTACCGTGAAGTAGTGATAGCGCAAACCGATTATCTTTACTATCGCCTCGAGGCCGAAAACCGTCGTGAAGAAGGCGTTCGACACTTCGAGCACGAAGAAAATCGGGTGCGGCTGGTTATAGTGCTCAATGCCCATGGTCAGCATGTTTAGAAAAATCAACACGAATATGGCTATTTCGAACCTGCGAATCAGATTCCGGATTTTCGATTTTATTTTTCAAATACTTCTTAGTTACAATCTATGGTTGCCTATTGCATTTATGATTTTATAATTGTTCCGACAAAAAAAAAATACCAAGTACGGAAAAAGAAGATTACCGAGAATAGAATGTATCTAATACACCTACACGACATTTGTCGGTTTTACGATCAATGAACTATATTCTTTGAGTCATAAAGGAAGCATTAATCTCCGAAAATTAATGAAACGGTAAAGTTTCAGTTTCTGCTCGACTGAAGAACTGAAGTAAGTTACAGACGATTTACCTGCCTTTTTGTGAAAATAACCATTGGTAACTTTTTTTGACGTTATGCCAGAATACTACTTATTTATACTTTTACACCGTACCGGATATTTATCTCTGACGTTGTCAAAATTAAATTATTTTAATACTCAAGCTTCAGCATTAAAATATTGATTTTAAAATATTAGTTAAGTAAAGATTTAAAAAGAATGGCTAAAGAAATGAATGAAAATGTAGATGAAAATGATTTTTTGAATTGTGTCATAGTCACTCAGTCCTAGCCTTCAAAGCCCATGCGCCTAATCAATTAATTACTGTCCCGTGGTAGAGGCTGATATTTACTTTTTTAAGCTACATACATGTTTAGGTATATGTATATTGTTAAATTGAATTTTTACGGATAGTTGAATGGGTCAAAGTAGTGA
The DNA here is from genome assembly GCA_900490015.1 of Megastigmus stigmatizans. Classification (NCBI taxonomy): domain Eukaryota; kingdom Metazoa; phylum Arthropoda; class Insecta; order Hymenoptera; family Megastigmidae; genus Megastigmus; species Megastigmus stigmatizans. Next base: position 26,606 of record UELV01174788.1, on the reverse strand, counting down.
AATGATTAATTCGCAATCTCGGGTAGAATACTGTGTTATTTTCGACAAAAAAATTGATATAATAAGTCAAAATCGTATTAAATTCTATATCATATTTTTTAAAATAAAAACTGAATGTTGGAAAATTTCTAAATTTAATCATGTTCAAATGAAAAGGATGAAAATTATTAAAGAATGTTTCTCCGATTGTGTGTATACGAATTGCATAATTTCGAAAGATAAGAAGATCGCAATCGTTTGGCTTTTGGCTGTAGGAGTCAGTGAGGAGACTGTGCCATCTGTGAGGAGTGCAGTCTAGCATTGGTCTACGCTCGGTGGTGAGAGTAATGGACAAACTACTGGCAGACCACCTCCCGATTAATTACCTCCTGGAGTTGGACAGGTCGTAGAACATAGCGAGAATCTGGTTCATCGGACGTTTTATCACCTTCTGCGGCTTTTTCCGGCCGAGTTTCTTCATGGCAGTGTAGTAGTGTTTCTGGCTCTCGGTCAGAAACATTTCTAGCACGCCACCCTCGTACTAAAATTAGAAAGGGAAGGATTTATTCATTGTGAGATTATCTGTTGATTGGGTTTCAATTATTTCTGCCCGATTCGAGCTCGCCCCGTGCATTTATACGCATACTCGTATATACGTACACTTGGAGGACTAGATTTTACGGCTCGGCTATAGGCGATCTCCGAAAGTACTCGCTTTATCGAACGTTTAGCCACGGGGTTACGACGATAAGGCGAAGCCAGAACAACCTCATCATGGCTTTGTTATTCGTTAAAATATCGTTATAAACGTAGGTAAATGGTCAAGTGATTTATTCATTATGACATTATCGGTTAATCGAGTTTGAATAGTAGCTAATTTAAGGCGCACGCTATGGCGCTATTACATCGATAGAGGTTAGATCAAACTTACAATGACATTGATAAATGGGGGAAGGAATTTTCGGTTAGCGGGTAGAAATATCTTCGAACCAATGCATTACTTTCGTTAAGTACACAGTACTTAATGTAGGCTTAACTTTCTTTTATCTTTGGATTCTTTAGTATACTATTAGTAAAAACGTACAGTATAAGTTACATTTGTTGGCACACAGACGCAAATCATAAAAGAAGATATGGGTAGTGTTACATTATTTATTTTATTATATTTATTATCTTTCCAAATTTTTGTTAAATCTAGAATATTTTAAAATTGGATACATTGCATCCAAAGTGAAATACCTATTTGGTATCTTAATTACAAAATTCATTTTCTTTGATATTCCAAACCGATATATAATATCCGATTGGTACTTTCAGAATTAAAATAAATTTTTAAATATTATTATATCTTTGGGCATATATACTTGTACGTATCTAGCATTTTATACCGCGCCTCCAAGTGCACGAAATTTTTGCGCTTGTTATCCCGCTGATCACGCTCATGAAGAGCTATTGAAAGTCACTCCCGGCCCTCTCTTTCAACCGAAATTTCAAGTGCCCTCGACCAACAGCCTCGAAAAAAAAATGGCCTGCACTGCACTTACTTTTTTCTTAAGCATATTGAAGTTGTCGATGATAACTCCGATGAACAGATTCAGAGTGAAGAAGGAGCCGCAGACGATGAATATCACAAAGTAGAAATAGGCATAGAGATTGGCCTCGCGCTGCGGCTGGAGATCCACACCCCGCGCATCGACCGCGTCCTCCATCACCTCCATCCAGCCCTCGAAGGTCGCCACTTGAAACAGGGCCAAGTAGGCAATGCCCACGTGATCGAACGTGATCTTGCTGTTCTCCCAGGTGTAATTCTGCCTGAAGCAATCTTCCTTCGTGTTTACCACCTGCGGCGTCAGCAGTTTTCGGGGATGAGTGCGGTAACCGAGAATCAAACGATGCAACAAACACTTAAACTCCTCCTATCTCCCTTTCTTCATGCCTACGCGAATTTTACAACTATTATCGGTAATTATGTACTGACTGTTTCGCTTTTTAAAGAACATGTCCTTAGTATCTTATCCGAGGACTTGGGAGTGCTTCTTGAGAAGCGCAGAAAGTATCAGTTCCTTTATTCAAGTTAGAACATTAAGTGTCGTAAAGAAATGGATTTTTGAAAAATTCTGTTTACTAAACTGTCTAATTTATTGTTTGTAATTTGGAAGCTTAACAAATATTAATTACATTTATTGAATTGAATTTTTATTAATATAGTTTATCTTTGTAAAGACCTTTTTATGACTTCATGAGAATACATTGAAATAGAACACCATATTTGATGAAAATTCATCAGAGACGAAATAGTCAACATTAAATTCTATGTCAAGTAAAGAACAAGGTAGAAGCACTTGAAATGACATTAAATTTAAAGACATGGTATTATTCCATATGTGTTTACGAGTAGTTCATAAAAAGCTAGAGAATCTTTAAGTGAACGATCATAAAACATGTCGATTGACTAGTCGAATAGATCAAGTCGTAAACAACATTTAGAGAGATGATAAAAAGGTACTTGAATTCCTTAGTGAAATTGCAATATACTTGTAAGTAACTTTTTACGCTCTTTCATATAACTATAGTAATTGCAATAATTGATTAGGTATTCATTAGCATAATATTATCATTAATAATTTCACATAGGTTGAATTCGACTTGATAATATTACATAAAGAAATGATAAATGTATTAGAAAGGAACTTACAGAAATATCCAATAACATGCCGTGTTCATCCAGGCATTTGAAAAATTTGCCGCCGAAAAATTGAACGCCCATTATTGAGAAGATCAGCCAAAACACGAGGCAGACGAGGAGCACGTTGAAAATACTAGGTATTGCGTACATCAACGCGTTCACTACGATCTGCAAAAAAAAATCATAGCAAAAGTCAAATGCACAATCCTATCTTTTTTAAAAATATTAGTATATGATTTAAGATAATTGTTAAAACAATAGTTTAACATTTAACTTCTGAATTTAAATAGTGTTCATAAATAAAAACACTGACATAAGTTTTCGAGAAATTAATTGTTAAAATTAGAGCGTGAATTTAATTAGACACGTTCAAAATGTTAATTTTAATTTCCTGCACTTTTTTGAAAAACAAAACTGCATAGCTCACCCTCATGCCTTGCCACCGTGAAATTGCTCTTAATGGCCTCAGTGCTCTGAGAGTTCTCAAAGAGCGCAGCACTTTAAGGTTTTCATTTTCCTCTATTAAGAGACTAAACATGGATACCTGTGAAATGAAATAGTTGCGTTAGCTTGTCGCTGTATTCAAAATGTTGCTCTACGCCTTCATGCCATAGTCGTGACGAGGCAACGTGATGAATGAAATTCTACCATTACTCTTTTCCACATATTTTATTGTGCAAAATTAGTAGTTAACAATGGCCAAAGGCTATATAACGTAGTATGCGCATAAAATATTATGGAAATGATTTAATTTATAAAGAAAAATTGATTGAGTATATATGTATGTATATATATAATAATATTGAGTAAAATGCTTCCTAATATTACTCTGATAGTAAAATAAGAATATTTTTCTGTTCTTAAATACGCAGAAAAATGCAAGACATTATAGGATACGATTAAACTTATATATAGTTACCATACATGCTAAATATATTGTTGAAAAAACAATTTCAAAATGTCTACTCTTTATATGATCACGAAAAATCAGAGCTAGAGATGAATGAATATAAAGTGCTCATGTCAAGATGCTTCTATAATATCTACTGGTTTACTCATGTATCGTCAATTTCTTTGATAGAAAGGAATCTATTATTTTCGTGATTTTACATAGAGTAAGAAATCTTATTACGACAACCTCATCCAATTGTTGACATTTTTCGAAGCATCGCATCATCCTGTACATTACGTACGTATATATACATGTATAGACTTATCCTTCGTATTCTTCGTCAGCGGAAAAATGCCAACAATTGAACGGCTGTCGACAACAGGATTTCTCACCCCAAGTGCTTTTCGCTTTAGTGAAATGAAAATAGCCGGTACATGGTATTGTGGCGGCTTATCGCACGCCTCGCCTCCGGTGACAATAGAAGCCTGCGAGTTCGAAGTGATCATCTTAATGAGCAATGAGAGATAAGCAAACAAGCGTAGCGCAAAGAAAAAGACAGATAAATATAGATACAGCAACAGTGAAATTAAAAAGAAATCATATATATGTACAAGAATAAATAAATAACTGAGACAATGTGCCAAAAAGCTTGATTGCCGCAGTGGTGCCGAAATAAGTGAGCCTACGCATGATATTGATACTTTATATGGTTGATTCATTTTTTATAGTTAGATGGGCTAAATGTGCCGAACGGGGACGTATGATTTCGACGTACCTGATTCCGGTTTAGGTGACACATAAAACACACAGACATAAAAGACGAAAGACACGCAGATCGATGTCTTTGATACACTTAAAGTGCCAATAAAAAATTATGTTACACTTAATCATATAATAAGTGTAGAACGATATATATGCCTGTCATATATAATTTATTACCAAAAAATACTCTTGCACCTTGCACGTGTAGTCTATGCATCAATGAATTTGTAAATCTTTTGTAGGTGTTTTACAATAAAAGTGTACTCCGTTACTAATAATATGTCATTACCATTAGCAACAATTTGGTTTGGGCAAGTTTCTAATTCATTGGTTAACATGTTATGAAACTATTGATTATTTTATCAAGAAAAATCTTTTGAATAACAAAACTGTAACACATTGATAAATATTATTTCAATATGCGTTAAGTTTACTGCTTTTAACACCATATTACAATAAATTTACTAATAGGCCAAATTCATCTTTAACTTTGCTACACGCGCACATCTGCTAAACACCTAAAAAAACACTCGTGTATACACGTTAATACAGTAAATAATCATGCTCCAGCGAGAGTCTAAACTGAATGGCATCGGTGATATCGCTTGATAACCAATTTTCATTGAAAACACACAAGTACATAAAAAAGACGTGGTAATAATCATCCTCCTCCAGATGTCATAAATCTAGAGGACGATGTATTTTTCTACTTACGAAAACGATTATAAAGTCCAGGATTGTCCAGAAACTGGTGAAGTATTTACAGTAACCCAGTGCCAGCCATTTGAGAAGCATCTCGACGCTGAAGAGCATGCAGAAGGCAAGATTGGTCCAATAAAGGATCTTCTTCAGAAAGGGGTTGTCGTCCAGATAGATGTCCTCGAAGCAGAGCGTTATCGAGGAGGCGAAGATCAGTACCAGGATCATCCATTCGAAAGCGGGTGTGTCCACAACCGAGAGCACCGCAGTTCTAATGTTTATCCACTTTCTACCGAGGTCTGTCGCTAGGCACTTATTTATGCACGCACACCTGATTTCGAAAGCAATGATTGTATTAATTTTAAAGAGGTACCTGAAAATTTTCTTCACTCGACTACAAATAAGTAAGGCAATACTGACTTTTCATAACAATGTTGAGGAAAACAGTCTTGCGGTACTTTTGGTGGCTTATTCCTACCGAAACCAGGAAAGGACTCCATTCCATCCACGTATTGACCCTGACTGTTCCTTCTACCCCCGACCGTCAATTCATCTACATAACTAACAAGCGCATGCCAAGGCCTCTTTTCTACTTTTTCATCTTTCTTGATCGGCGTCCTCTCCTGTGGCATCGAGGCCGCTGCCTCCTCAGCTTTACTCGAGGCATCCTTGAAAACAGTCATCTCGATCGTTTCCGATTCTTTGGTTTCCTTTTTTTCTTCTTCGAATTTAGTCGTTTCTTTCGTAGTTTCTTGATCTCCGTTAGTATAGGGCGGTACAGTTTGACGGTAGATAGGTTCGTATGTGAAAACTGGCTGGTTTAAACTTTCCTGGTACGATCTATTGTAAATATTGTCTTTGGGTAGAGTCAGAACCGTTTCCTGAATTGCGTACTTATCCTTCTCTGACTTGTCCATCACTTCCCTGACGATTTGCTCAAGCTTGGTGTTTTTTTCGTTCTCCGAGTCCTCTTTCTTGTACTTCTTTTTTCGGACAATAGATCTTATGCGATCGAAGGAGCGAGCCAGTTTTGACTCCTCTCCAACCTCTTCTTTCTTTTGTTTCAATTCCTCGGAATTGAAGCTGTTGAGCAACAAGGCCAAGAAGAGGTTAAGAACCATGAAATTACCCATCACCAGTGCTGGTAGAAAGATAGCAAAACAAGTTTCTGGACCTTCGTCCCGCTCAGCGCGCATGCAGTCCCATAAAGGTTCGATCCATTCACCACAGAGAATACGAAAAATCATCATGAAAGAGTGGAAAAAGTCGTTGAAGTTCCAGCGCGGTACTGGATCTGGTTCAAACTTGTCCAACGTGTAGTCTTTGCTAAACAGTTGCATTCCTATGACGGCGAAAATGTAGATGACGATAACCAAGACGAAGGTCAGATTACCCAAAGCGCCAATGGTCGAGATGATGATGCTTAGCAGTACCTTCATCGTTGTCCAAGATTGGGCGAGTTTGAGAACGCGAAGGAGACGCAAGCCACGAATTACCGAAAGACCGTCGACCAGTTCGAAAGTGAGATCGATGAGTGACGCGGAAACGATGATGAGGTCGAAGTTGTTCCAGCCGTTGTTGAAAAAGTCTTTGCTGAGAGCCATCAACTTGAGAAAGCACTCGAAGGTGAAGATGCTCGTGAAAACCTTGTTGCCGATGTTCAATGCCTGACGTATCGATTCGCTCATACCGTGATGCTCCATCGCGAGGAAGCCGGTGTTCAAAACGATGCACAGTGTGATAGTCAATTCGAAAAGCGGATCCCTTACCACCTTTATTGGTTAAAAATATTTTAATATTCGTTATATTCGAGATACAACGATTAGAGTATTTCATGCTTTTGGTTAACTTGCAAAATTACCTAATATTATTATTGTAATGTATAATTTCATTTCAATATAAAAGATAAATAATGAAAACATTCAACGGTAACATACATTTATATAAATTATTTACAAAATTCATTAAACTGATTGTTTTTGAGTTTCAAATTTTTGTCAAGAAGAAACAGGAATTAATGTCTAATTGAATTATCATGTCACGTTACCTTGTACAAACAGTTTTGAAAGCGGAGCCATCCTTCGTAATCGATGCAGCACTGGATACACCTGTCGCAATTTCGATCTGGCAAATCGTCTGCAACACAAGAGAAAAGAAACTTTCTTAAACACTCTCATGGCTGATTCGCTTATCCACAAACACGATTATCTTTCACTAGTCACATCCAGCTCTTCGAATCGCACCTCAAACGGGACACGTCATTTGCACTCACCTAAAACGACGATGTGCGAGAGGTACTCAGGTGGCAGGGAGTACAACTGCTTCTTGCTCTTGATGCCGTTGCACTTCAACACCCTGATCTCGCGATTGCTCGTTCTCACGGAGACGGTGACGGGTGCGGGTGGTGGATACTCTTGGCCTCTCAGCGCTACGTCTTGCTGCAGCTGCTGCTGTTGCAGGTTCTTGCGTTTGTCCAGGTGATGACGATCCTGGAGCCGATGCTCGCGTTGCGGATGATGGGGATGCTGTTGGTCCCGACGCTCGTGCTCCTCGGCCGAGGTGACGTCGTCGCCGTCGTGATCGTCCACGACGCCCGAGTCGTCCATCGAGGATTGCTGATTGCTGTTGTTGCTCGCCTGCCGCGACTGGAGCATGTTCCTGGGCGCCAGGCGATGCACGACGTTGCTCTCGGCCGGTAAACGAGGTGGAGCCAGGGGCTGCTGTTGAATCTGCTGTTGCGGGGCCTGCTGTTGCTGTTGCTGCTGCAAACGCTCGGCAGCGGCATGTTGGTGTTGCTGCTGTAGTACCGACTGCAGTGGCAGGTGCGACGGTCGGACGCCCGAATGCCGCGGACTTGGACTAGGGCTTGGCGTCACAGACCTGTATTTTTGTGGATAAATAATCGTTTGATTCGATTAGTTTTTAATCGGTAACCATGAGAAATTTTTTAAAGTTATTTATCAATACGCTGTAGCACATTTTGGGATTTTTTTGTTTAAATTTTTAATACTGCTAAATTTCAAGATATAAACATGCATATAGTGAGCTTAAAAGTTTTATCCGATTTAACTTCATACGATTTCAGGCACCACCTGGAGAACGAAATTTGATATGAAAACTCTACCTATACTTAGAGGTTTAATAAAGATCAACTGTAATAATTACGAGATTGGATAATTTTATTACAAATGAAGATCAGCTATTTAAATTAAATAATTATAAAAGAATATTTTTATCAAAAATTAATTGTTGTATCGAATTTGTTAATTGAGATTATAATGTGCTAATATTCAATTCTCTTAAAATACAACGGATTATGTTTGACAGAGTTTGTATAAAGAGGATATTATATTTTGGATAATGAATGCATTGAATTTATAAACGGAATAGTATCACGTTGCAAGTTAATTATTTCTATCAAGCAATGATGAATATACATTACTTTACGAGGCGAGTCGTCACACAAATTGAAACTAATTATGTAAATATAAAAAGCAATTTTCTTTGTTCCGAAAAAAAAGGATCCAAAAGGTCGTATATTATACATCTGAATAATAGAACTGACAAATAAAAATATAAAATAAAGATATAGAACCAATTGAGATTGTATCCCTATACTTTAATCGACTTTAGTACCTATCGGCCCTCTAAAGCAAGGAAAGCTCCACTTCCAGTCACGTAATCCAATAATTTCTCTCCATCGGTATTATATTATTAAAGAACCACCGCCGACTCGGACGCATGCGTCGTAATCTCGTATAAGATTGCAGAGAGGCGATAAGTCGAGCCAGCAAAGCCTCCCCCGAAACATTAAAGGCAACGGCGATCATAATAAAATCGCTTCGTTTCGCGTGGAGCACCAGAGGAAAAGTCTACCAAAAAAAAAAAAAAAAAAAACAATGCTGAAATTTCTCTCCGTTGACACGATCTGTAATGATATGATACAAGCTCGTGCGAGTCGTTAACAAGTCTAAAGAAAGAAATTGCGGCTCGTGATAATAAACTAGAGGGAGAGGTAGAAGGGAAAAGAAATGTAAAATACACTTAATAGCGCGTCGAACGTCTGCCGCGTTGACAAACAGAGCCGTAAAGTCCGCGTGCAATCGATAATCGCGCTGTGGTTGTATATTCGAGTGAAAGAGTGGCAAGGAGAGAAAGAGAGAGAGAGAGAGAACGAGAAACTGAGTTTATTGTGTGCGTCGTACCGGTCACGCGACACAGAACTACGGGGACGCGAAAAAATAAAGGGAAAGCTAGCTGTATAGGGAGAGAGAGAGAGAGAAAACACTAGTTGTGAGAGAGTTGAGCTACGCGGTCGAAACTCGAGATCCACTCTAGCCGATAATCGAGCTTTGCCTTCGAAATGTACCGCAGCTCACAATTAGATGGGAATCGCGGTGCTTTAAATATGCTTGAACTTGGGGGTTGGCCGATAGGTCCGATTTTCTCACAAATATACGTGAAATTCGGTATCTCTCGATCTTCAATTTAAGTTTTAAATGGAGAATTAATATTGTTTTGGAAAAAATGCTGTTGCCCAATTTCAGGGACGGATATGATCGAAGCATGAATTGACTTTTGAAAGAAGCTGCGTCCAATTAAGTCGAGGAACGTCTTACTTGGTTGTCTACTTCAATGCAGGATTTTATTCTTTCATCCGAGCCGTTGAGATTTATAATGTAATAAGTTAATATATAATAATTTACATGGCTAGATTGAATTTTCTTTGTTCTTAAATTGACAAGCTATATCGTTCTATAGGATATGATTTGCGACAATTCAATGGCAAAGGGTTAATTAACCTATTTATACGACCACAGTAGTGTATCGTCAAGTTAAGTGAATACAGGTACAAAACCAACTTGAGGGAAAAGTTTTTGCTCCAAATGGAATTGTGCTATACAGCTAAGATTGTTTTCGAAGTTAAATTTTCTGTTATCTAGTCGATTCAGATCAAAAGTTACCAAACTAGTTGATATTATGCCTTTGAAATCGTAGTTCGTTAACGAGCCGACCGGTATAATAACAAATCAAAACTTTTTCGATCTTCGAAATATTAGAAAAAATTAGGAATTTCTGTCCGCTAGCTTTGTTTATTGCAATTTTCGTGAAATCCAAGAACTTTGTCAATAATACAGTATAAACAGACGGAGGTAAATAGTGCAGTAAAGGATAAGATAATCGCTAACAAATATTGGTGTATAATATAGGAACAGTGTAAATGTAAACATTCTTGCATAATAATTTATGTTATGTTGGTATAGCAAATAATATATTTCATATGAATATTTTTCGTTCGACATGTAGTTCGATATGTACTGCAAATTTAAAATTAAAGAAAAATATTACTTTAACTTTGATTGATGAATTCTGATGAATTTATTGATTTCAACCGACAGCAATATTTGTTTTAGACATAATAAAACTCACAGTTTGCTAATTTCCCACTAACTCAAATGTTTCTTGGAATATTTTGTGTATAGCATGCAAAGTATGTAATATCTATTTATAAATTGTAATATCAATGAAAATTTACTTCAACAACCAAGCGCTTTTCAAATAAATACAACCACTTGTCTTTTTCATCTAACAAATTGTTGATATTCAATAATCGATAACCTTTTCAAGCTATTGTGTATGAACTTTGGTAAAAAACAATGTCAAGCTGCAAGTACGTGGTTTTGCGCCCGAAGTCGATGGGCTTTCGTATCGAAAGCATAAAAAGGAGGTAGGAGAGTTGCAGGGGAGGATGATCGGTCGTAAAGTAAAAGAAAAGAAAGGAAAGAAATAGAAATAATGGAGTACCTGCTGCGATTGTTGCCGTTTTTTTCGTGTCCCACGGTACTCCGGCCGCGTTTTCTTCTGCGCGTCCTCTTGCGCGAGTAGCTGCTCAGCAGTACACCTTTGCGCGCGTCGATCTTCTTCTGCTTCTCCTTCGTCAGAGTCTTGATGTTGATCTTGGTCGGATCGAAACTGAAGGTCGAGTCCTCGCGGTGATCGGTCAGATCCTTTCTCCTTTCCTATACGCACACAAGCACATTTTTCTCCCTGCAGTGATATCCTTTTTTTGTTTTCTTTCGAAAAATATGCATATATACACGTATAGGTCTGAATTGATTCGATTCGCGTACGGACGATTGATTGGAAAATGGAATTCGCCGCGTGGTTGGATTGGTTTGTATCGCTGCGCATGGCTTTGTCCTATATTTGTTTAGCTTTACGGTCATTTTCACGTGTTTCCGCCCGTGTGATTTTAAGCGGCGCCGCGGTTATATTCATCGACGGCGAGTTATGCGGCGGTGATACGTACGCGCGCGCGTAGAGGGTAGAATATGTACTTTTATTGCTGCTGATGGGGTTGTAAATAAATATTAGTGGCCTGGGGACGTCGCGATTCGCTGCCGTAACGAATTAATTCTTGGGGCTATTTATTATTGATTAGTAAATTAATTGATAATAGTGGGTGCTGGTGGCGCTGGTGGCGCTAGTGGCGCTGCGTGAGCTTGGGTCACCGCGGATCGCGGCTTAATTGCGAAAAATAATTTATCAACGCTAATTGGACGTAAATCATGTTCCGTAGCAATTTTCGCATATTTATATTTATCATATATTCTGCAGGGTGAACCGGTACTTTGGTTAATGGATGTAAATGAATTTTTCAAGGATTTCTCAGTGGAATCATTTGAGAAAGCTCGCAAAAAGTTGACATGGTGGAAACAGTAGCTATAAACGTGCTTTTTCTTTGGTTGATATCTTTTATCATTTACGATGAAAATTAATATTTAGATTTGAGCGGCATAGTGCTCGATATAATAAATCGTCAAGTCGATATGATTTATCGTTTTTTTCAATTAATTGAAACTATTAAGAGATGTTTATGAAAGTTATTTTCAAAATTATGAACATATCTAATTTTGTTCATAACTTTTAATATTTATAATTTTGAGTAATATTTGGACTTGGCCGGCGTACTGCTCGATGCTATTAATCATTTTGTGCAAAATGAGGCTTATGTGAATTATCGTTTTTTTCATTAATTAATAATGGAACAGAAAAATAGATCGAATGATCGAATGTACGATACTTCTGACAAAGTATCATACATGTTTCAGTGGAAAAGAATAACAATATTCTAACTCTTTTCGTCATAGATTTTTATTCGTTACGAAGAAAACCAATGTTTAACCAATATTCTATTATAAACACAGCATTCGTAAATGGAAAACTTTAGTGAAAAAAAGTATTATTTTCGTGCAAATTGATTTTATGAATAAACATATATCACTTTTAATAGTGTGTATAGAGGAAAACTGCTTCAAAATTGAAAGTCAATATTTTCGCAGGCAAATATTCAATAAATCAGTGTATGTATATAAATTATCTATCGATACGAAGCATTATTCATATTTATGAAATGAGTATTCTTATACATAATTTAAATAAGCTAGAGTTCGACCTCTACAGGCCAGTACAGCAGATTGGGTTTGATTAGAAAAATGAAACCAAAAACCTTTCCGTTAAAGTTCCGAACTGTTTTAAAACACAATTTAATAGATCTGCAATTAAGTTGTTATTTTTTCTTCGTCTTGTAATCAAATGAGAATTTATCATTCTTAATATAACCTGACTATTATTGTCCTTATTTATACCAGGGTTCCTAAGTTATATGAACGTACAAAGATAGAAACTAAATAGAATGACCCAGAAATAACATTAGTAAATTAAATTTATTTATGGAGTTCTTGTTTTGAAAATGTTTGTACTAGCATTTGTCTCACTTTGGCAATCAACAAGACGAAGTAAAGTCCCAGTTCCCCAAAAATCATACGAAAAAAGAAAATCATTCAATCAGAATGACTCAGCAGTTCCCGAAAGTGCCGCGTCACCTTCACAGCCATGACAAAACTACGCACGAGAGCATCCACACCCGAGTCGAATAGAATATACAAAGTGAGCAAAAGACATAAAGAGAGACGCATTCTGCAGTTAAAACGATTCGTCACAGTCACGGGGAAGGGAGGCGACACGAGCAATTACCGGCCGCGTCTCTCTTTCCGAGCCGCTCGCTGCATCGGTCCCCCACCGCTATACAAAATCATTTCCAGCTTTGCGCGAGCTTCTGCCTCCCCCCAGTCCAGTCCCAGCCCCACATCCGATATAACGCGGCGCTCGATCGCGATAGCCCTTTTCAGCTTGCTGCTCTCGTTCGCGCGCGCACATGTCTAATCAGGCCATCGGCCAAACGCCGCCGTTGCGTGGCATCTCCCTCTGTCTCTCTCTCTCTCTCTCTCTTTTTCGTGCCCACAGCGGATGCGTGCAGTCTTTTTTCTTGGCTTTTTTTTCCTCCGTGTTGCGATTTGCGAAGCTGTCTTTTCAGGAGAATTTGCCGGGGAGTAGATATTTACTGGCTGTTGCGTGGCATGGGCTTTTGCCCGTTGGGGGAGAGTTGCGCTGCGACGCGTGTATACATGCGATAGCGACATGTGCTGCGGCTTTTCTTTTTTGGGCTTTTGGCTTGTTTCGGATTTTTAGAAATTTCAAATTCTCGCGAACCGTTGCAATACCGCGAACAAAAACAAGCTGTTCTTCGACAGGCTTTTTACACACTTTTTATAAGTAACATTATAAGCTAAATGTATTCTCATATTTTTCAATATAACAAGAAAAATCTTTACGACTACAGCCTCCATATCGTCAATACAAAAGTTAAATAAACTTTTTAAGGATTAGTAAAAAAAATAGTGTATTTCACGAAGCAAGCATGAAATCCGCATATTGCATAAGTTAGGATTTTTAAAAGTTTAGACGTTTAGAAGAGCTGCGCAGAATAGCATTGATATATAAATGTATAGATTTATAATATTGTACAGAATTTCTTACCTCATTTGTGATTTCAGCCTCTTCCTCGTAGCTTAACGCTACGACAGCGAGCATCAGGTTAATGAGGTAGAAAGACCCGAAGAAGACGACGACAGTGAAGAAGGTGACGCTAATTGGACCACAAGCCGATAAAACCTAAGTAACAGCGATAAAATGATTATTTCATTAGGATTTTCGGTTGTGCAAATTATTTAAGGAGACTCGTGATGTTGAACGGATTAGGATGATGAGGGTATTGCATTACTAGATAGAGGAAATTCAGCTGTACTCGTTATTCAACAGAAGTAGCTGAAGTCGCCGTTTCTTCTACTACTCAAAATACACACTCTCCGATTGCTTTTATAATACTTTGGATATAGATAGGTTTATTCAAGTATAGCTGATGATAAAAACCTCACTACCATTTGTTTGCGTACACAGTTTGCTCTGTGGCGAAACTCAGCTGCACGTTTTACCATTCGAAAATACCGTGGAATTCGCCCCTATTTATCTTTGCCCAAGACACATACGATATAGGATATAGAAATGTATAGGGTTGAGAGAAAAAAAGACTTGACAAAGGAAGTGTAGAAAGAAACTATTCTTGAATAGACGCCAAATTTATGGGGATTTCAGCTCCGCTTTATTTATCCAAGGAAATCATACTTAAATTTTAAAAATTTATAAATTTAAAGCTATCAATAGTTTGTGTTAAATAGTTGTTTTTATTTTTCGATGACACTTTTAAAAGTAATCTTATTGAAAAAAAAGTACCGGGTTTACGAAAATTATAACATAAGACATCGAGTAGAGTAAATGTCCATTAACGCGCGGCCGAGTAAGCGGTGAAATTAAAGAGGCAGAAAAACAAAGTAAAAAGAGAGATTAGCGCAGAGCGAATGATTCCGCTAAATAAAGAGTTGGCATTAAATTAGCCGTCAAAGTACAGGTGAGAGAAAGGCATGACGCGAAGCGTCGAGCCGGTTGAGCCTCTACACACAGGAGAGCAGCGCTCATCCATCATCGCATCGCGACAAGCCGACAAAACAACAACAACGCGAACAAGCGCCCGAGCAACTCGGCAAATCGAACGCGATTCTCTCCCCTTAATTGCCTCCCACCCACAAGCGCGACGTCATCATCATTGTCATCCTTACAGCACGTGCTTTACCGTCGCGCATAACGGATATATCCCTACTGAAATTTCCGCCAAATCTACGCCTAATTACAGCTTCTCCTTTTTAATGGTGTATCGTAAAAATGCAGCGGAGTAATTGGAAGGGAAATAAGGTTGCAATTTTTGTATAAGGAGAGGAAGGAATAGGGGTATTAAAGGAAAATAACCGGTCTATACCTTGTTGTACACGTCCTCCCAGTAATCGAGGGTGATGAGCTGAAAGGTAGTGAGCATCGACCACAAAAAGTTGTCAAAGCTGGTGTAGCCGTGGTTTGGATTCGGCCCGACGCACAGGCACGTGTAGCTCTCGTTGCAGTGCCTGTAATCGCACGTGGCCGTTTTACTCACTCTCTCGTGTATTCAGAATTAACTTGCCGCTTCTCTCCTTCTCGCTTTCTCTCTTTGTCTGTGGGATTTTTTGGCAAGCCAACTATTATTCCCCCCGAATCGCGATGCTTGAGCGTATTATAACTGTTACCAGGCGCGACGACACTTCGCTCTCGAGTGAATTTGAAATTGTGTGTGTGTGTTTTTTTTGTTCCCATATCCCAATCTGTTTCGCTGCGTATTTCGTTTACCGTTGGATCGCGACCGAGCGAGTTTCGCTTCGTTTCGGCCAATTTAGCTTATGGAGATGTGCCAATGAATGTTTCCGAGAGAGAGAGAGAGAGAGAGAGAGAGAGAGAGAGTCTCGCGTGACATTTAATATCGCGATGACAGCTTTAATTTTGGTTTCGATGGAAACGCGCGGGATGCCGAATGTTGGGATGAAATGGCTGGATTAATATTTATAAAAGTACCGTTGTTACCGAATTAGTACGCGGCTGTAAATGACAATTTGCTTGAAAAATCTATGTAATCTTGTGGAAAAAATTTCGTTTATTCGCCAGAATTCATTTTGTTTTGTAAAGCAGCAATATAAGCAAATTAGTTATAACTTTTAATTGTATATGAATTATGTTAGCTGTACGAGTTTATTGTATTATGCCTATTAATTAACTTGTGTGCGTGTGTGTGATTGTTCCGGTGGCATTTCATTAATTTTAATTTTGCTTATATAGCATTATTTCCTCTGTTTAATAATGATTTACATTAGTTTACGTACAACGATTGCACGGCTGAACTCTATATGATTTTATGGTGAAAGGAGTATTTCGACTCTCGGAATAATGAATGCATGAGCTTTGGCTGCTGAACTAATTACAGTTATTGAGCTAGTTCATAGGCTCTTTAAATAAATTACTTTCTTACGCGATAGCGGATTTTTTGCAAACAAATTATCTAATTAAAGTTGTGTTTCTTATCACATCGTCACTTTATTTTTAGTTCGGCACAAACTCATTTACTCGGCTTTCCAAACTCAAACTTTTTATTCCAATAAGCTTTCGTTCGTTTGTTGTAAACTTAATAAAGAAAATATTGATTAATAACATCTTAGTTGGTTTCTGTCTACTGCCTTTCATCGATTAAACTGGCAATTAAGAAAGAGCCATTTCATGTCCACCTATTCGAAGACTTGACCTCCTTTCCCGCGCGGTATTAATATCCCCAATTAGCGGATTTGAAAAAAAAAGTATCAAGATATTCCGATCTTCTCGTAAGACGTGCAATTGATAGGTCCTTTTTCTTTCTCAGGACCGAGCTATAAATAGCCCCCGAGAAGAAAGGCAGCCGATCATTTTTATTCAGCGAGGTGTAATCGAGCTCTTGAAGAAATACGGCTGGTCATAGACGGAGTGTAACTACTGAGCCGCGGCTGCGCCCAAGTGTAACCGAGCGGAATAGAAGTGCAGGCGCTTCAGTCGCGTCGTCTTCAGCTTTGGATCTATTGCGGCTGTACAGTTTTGGTGAAAAATCTTGCCCTCTATCAAACCTGTCTTTGGCATCGTTATTGAAAGCTAATTTTATATTTTGAATAAACGACGATTGTTTGGTTTGTGGATAGATTTAGTGTTGCGATTGATATTTTGATAAAATTACATTATACTGTACCGATGTACGTATAGCCTGTAAATAAAATAACATGTATAAGTATTTTATAAAATTGCAACTGTTGATAATGTCAGTTGTATCCTTCGGGTTTGTACGCGACTCGAAAGTGAGTTGATTGAAAGTTTGCGTGCCTTTAGCGATACTGACTTTTCTGTACTATTTATAATCTTTTTATCGCGCTCATAAACACAGAATTCCTTAAATTGGTATGCCTTTAATGTTTCAAATATTAAAGAAACTGATTCTGATTAGATTTTTTTTATATACATCGTTGAATAACGTTTTAGATTTTTCAACATTATATATACGAAGAAATTTCTTTAAAAATGTTATTTATAAATACGTTAATAAGGGTAGCAGTTATACACAAGTCACTAGGATAAAAAAATCAAATTTCCCAAATTAATAAGCTGGCACTTGAGAAGATTTTAAGGACTGAACGATGTGGATTACATGCAGCATGACATTGATCGAGACTTTAAATATAAAGAAAGTAATAAAATAAACTTGGAAAGTTTCAAAGTGTTCAAGATGCACATAACTGAATGATAATTTAATCTTGAGAAAGTCTCGAATATATTAATGTCTGTTTGCTCGAAGAAAGAGAGATAGAGGTAGGGAGAAGAGGCTTTCTGCAAAGTTTTAAAAGAACAGTTACCATCATTTCGAGTTATAAGGAACTTTTGAAATTTTAATTCTCCATATTTCTGCAATGCAGTAAAAAAAAAAAAAAGAAAGAAGGCGCCATACATTTTTTTCATTATTCAGAAAGCTCCGGCATTACAGTGTGCTACTTAAGAAATCTTTGACGTAATTTTTAGATGCCCAATCTGCGCTTTTTCTAAATTCAATTTCAATAGGTGTGCAGTAAAAAGTAAGTGCTGAAAGAGGTCGTTAGTTATGTAGGTCTGAGAGTTTTCGAGCACTGCGCGTTATATAAAAATGATTATTTTACGCGTTTGAATTCCGCAATTTTAATAGAGTGCAGACTTTAAAAATTCTGTATGTATAGTATGTAATTATCGAAAATGATATTTGACTTAAAATTTTGATAGGTGGTATTAAAAAATTAGTTTTCCCACGTAATTGAGTTTACCTCCGGCTTTTATCGTATCGTTGTATTATAAGAAAGTTTTATTTAAGTATTAATTCATTTTAATTAAATAATCCTATGGTGTATAAATTCCGATGATACTTGGCAATGCATCAGAATGAATATATTGAAAATTAACGATTCACTTCGTTTACAGGTTGGTTAAACATGTTTTGTACTTTAATTAGTCGAGAAAATTTAGTTGACCCGTTTTTCATTATGCTATTTAGTAATTCGCAGTTGTCTCAATTAAGGAATATCTCGAGTGTACACACTAAATTATTTTTTGCAGTGCAATATTTATGGCAGAGGGTAAAAGTTTCGTAAAAATTACATTTTATTATTCTGTCTCAGATTCAGTTAAATTTAATCTATACTCTGCTTGTATCTCCTTTACTGCACTTTCTTACTCGAATTAACTGGAGCAATATCGATTCCTATTGAAAAACTTGGAGCTGCAAAATGCAATGAAAACAAAAATCGCGCGAACAACACCGAGAGAAAAGTTTTATTCCTAACCGGTATAAACCACAGATCGCATTGCGAGGGGAATTGGCCGGAAGAAGTCGCGACGATGTACAGCATTGGTGCACCATTCACTCTCGTTTACGGGTACACGGAACATTTCACGTTAAATCTACCGGTCGATCGTTGCAGTCTCGTAAAAGATTTGCGATTGATTCATATAAGATATGTGACTTAATCCGTACATACAACCAATATGAATTGTCTCGTTAATAGGAACTAAATTTAATTTGAATATTTTAATGGTGTGTCGTTTGAAAGAAAAAAAGAATCGTATACGAGACCATATTCCAACGTAATCCTATTAGATTTAATGAATATAAACTATATACTCATTTTTACGGAGCGCAAAAGTTTAATTGAAAAAATTAATCTTTCAAGGGATCACGAAGAGAAGTTCAAATTTGAATTGTCCGTCTTACTTTAGCCGGATCGGAACTGAATAAATCTCTTTAATTAAATGAAATTGCGGGGATTAGTCAAAAATCAAATTCATTTGGCCCCACGCGTTCTAAGACAGCCGTATCTTACTGTCCAAAGTTTGAGTGAAAATTTCCCTTTGCACGCTGGCCAAAAGTTGTTGAGACAAGTTCGCGAAATAGTTAATCCGATGACTTTTAAAGGTGCAGCTAAAGTATTTACTTGAAACTTTGCAGAGCAGTATGCTGTGCGTTTATATATAATTTCAAATACACCGCGATGGTCAATTGAATTTGTTGCTTTGCTAAAATTAAATATATGAGAGCTACAGGTTTGGTAATGCATTCAAGTATCAAGGTATATATATTTTCGCGTGTTTTGAAAAACAGATGCGAGCCCTCAAAAGCTGTAGTTTGCATTCCAGACAAACAATATCCGCTCGAGCAGTTTTAAATTCTTAACGAAGCGTCTTGATCTAGAATGCTCCCTATACATAGGTAATGGCTTCCTCGCATCTGATACGTACACACACACACACACACACAGAGAGAGAGAGAGAGAGAGAGAGAGTAGAATTGCAGCAGCAGTAGCAACAGCAGCAGCGAGTATACGAACCTGGCCCCGGTGACGTTTCCGCAGATGATGGGCTCCTCGTCGTCGTTGAACGCCCAGTTGGACGAATTCCAAGTCCACCTGTTGGGGAAAGAGAAAGAGGGAAACATATATATATATATATATATAGAGAGAGAGAGTGAAAGAGATGGTTAGAGTAAGATATGTATATAGATGTATAAGCAGTGCAGGCACTTGTGAATTTTTCATCCCGGACTTTGGCGCAACACTGCCTATATAGGCGCCATTGTTACATACGCGGAAGCACACGTCAAGCCGAGAAAATAAGGAGATGAGGAGGGGAAAGCGTTTCTTTTCAAAATATGGAAACTTGTATACTCGGCCTCGGTCTACGTGTCTGTGTGTGTGTGTGTGTGTGTGTGTGTGTGTGGGTCTGTGGATGCGAGTGTGTGCAGTGCTCAGCTCTTAGCTCGAGATGAAATTCAAATCTACTTTGAAATTGCTTCAGCCGCTCGCCGAGTCTATATTCCAGGGGATTTAATGGACGGGAATATCCGCTTCCCGCGGAGTGGAATTCGTTGTGGGCCTCAGATAGTTTGTCGACTGTTTTACGCACACAAGCGCGACCTTTTTCTCCTCTGATACTGCTGCAGCAGTTTTTTTTTTTTTTTATTAATTCGTCGACTGCGGGGCTCCGTAAGCTGCAACCGAGCGACGTAAACTCCGCGGCCGCGGGGATGATTTATGAGAATCGAGGCTCCGACGGCGAATATGTTACTCAACTTGTTTGCCTTCATATATACACACACATACATATATATGTAGTTGTGCCAGGCAAGAAGTATAAAGTTTCGGCGACTTTGTGCAGTGTATGTATATGGTATAACGCGTAATCAACTCTACTGATGAATTTTACCGAATCAAATGTTCTGCTTTACTATCTAACATGATTATGTGGACGTGCAAAAGGCTATATACCTTAATAGCTATAGGAAGAGAAAAGAAATTTATATCACGTTCTTCGAGCTCGCGGGGCTAATGTCTCGGTTAGTCGTAAATAGGGTTATAGAGAGTGAGTGAGAGAGAGAGAGAGAGAGAGAGAGAATATTTTAATAGCGAATATCGATTCGTAATTCACTCGATGAATCTTTAAGTTCATAAAAATGCTGGTTATTGAAATTAAACTGCGATGAACGAGCGAGGCTAAATATGTTTTACGATTCCGAGTTGATGGAAATTTAATGGGAATTGCTTTTTTTCTTATCATTATAATTTTGAGAGAAAAGAGGTAGGTGTATCATTTTATCGGACCACGATTAGCAATCGCCAAACGTAACGTTTAAACAATATTATCCGAGCTTTTCTGCATAATATCAAATAAGATGTATTATACTTTTAGGCAGGTGATATTTCGAGTTTTTCGACGCGCAAAAGTTGCGCAAAGACTATAAGTGATAAAAGCCAACGATCCGTAGGTCGCGGCGAATTTTGTTTGAGCAAGGATTTTATATAACGCATCATTCATCCAGGGAATAATGGAAGTCAAACAGAAGCGGAAAATAATCAAAGATGATAGACGACGGGGGAAATGAATGTCAAGCCGTTCGACGTCTTCAAACCGTTTAAGTCTATGGGTATAAGCAGAGGGGTGGATTCACTCGCCAAAAAGGGCGGAAATTAGTAGGAAATGATCCATGCGCGCGTGCGAGAGCATGAAAAAAGCTGGAGGGGGAGGCGGCGGTGGCTTCTTTCAAGCTCGGACAAATGAGAAAAATCGTTAAGGCGGCCCGTGCAAAGCCCGACGATGACTCGACGAATTTTCTCTTTCCCCTATGCGATCGTCTCGCGTTTCTTCTAATACCTTTATATAATATACGTTGGGTAGGCGGATCGCGTTCGATTTATAATAAAACCGGTGGAGAAGAAAGGAGGCCGAGGCGTTGAAGGGACGTCGTTCTTTTAGAGAATGCGGTGTACCTTGCAGGACAATGGATTTTACGAGCGATTATTATCGGCAATGGGGGAGAAGGAAATTTTGTGTTTTTTAAAGATCGATTTGGCGCCCGCGTGTGGCTTTGAAAGAGCTTGATTGAATGAGTGATGTTTCCGAGGAGATTTATCAAATGGAAATTAAATAAATCATACGCTTATAGGTACTTTTCCAAATAGGATCTACTTATCTACAATCAATAAGTTCAAAATCTAATGAAATGAGATTAATTTAACTACACCTGATTAGGCATGTACTAGAGTAAAAATAAGAGGACATTGGTATTG
The DNA here is from genome assembly GCA_900490015.1 of Megastigmus stigmatizans. Taxonomy (NCBI): domain Eukaryota; kingdom Metazoa; phylum Arthropoda; class Insecta; order Hymenoptera; family Megastigmidae; genus Megastigmus; species Megastigmus stigmatizans. The sequence goes on along the minus strand of UELV01174788.1, from coordinate 4,672 downwards.
TGTAGGTAGAATAATATGAATTGAGATAAAAAGGTGTCTTACTCTCTCCAGTCGACGGGAGTGGCATTGGGCTCCATCTGCTTGACGCACTTGTTCCTGAGCTCGCCCATGTAAACCTGCAGGGCGAACAGGGCGAAGACCATGAGGCAAAAGATCGTGAGTGTCATTACCTCGGCGAGCTGCTTGAAGCTGTGCAGCAGTGCGTTGATGATGGTCTTTAACCCTGGAAAAACGCACAGACCAAGTCGACTATTACCCAATAAACCAGCTCGCTCTCCTATTTCTATATGCACAAACTTTGAGGGCCGATAAATTGAGCTTAACATGGTACGGGGGGAGAGCATTAGATTAGGCGCGGCAGCAGCAGTCTTATAGGCAGGTTTATACCTCAGCGATAGGCGATGACTTTTACTCGGCAGCTGTATCGCGGTATTATTTTTTTATTTTTCTTTAAATCTTTGCATGGATCGCTGGACTATTTCCAAAGATTTGGGTCAATAGTTGCAGTCTGCCGCACGAGTCTCTGTAGCGAGTGTAGCTGCACTGCTTCGCTGCTGGTTCGTTTTTTTTTCTTCTTCTTTTAAAGCTTTCTCGCGCACCGGCTATCCTTTTATTTTTATCGTAGCTGTTGAGCAAATTACTTTTTTTATTTATGCCTTTCGAACGAGGCCGATATTCTCCGAATGGATCCGGCCCAAATATATATATACATACCTATATTATCGGCCTTTTTATATATGCTCGCCGAGTTATGCAAATGATTTTCAAAGGATTGTGTAGGCTTTGCTAGATGCACTTTTTTTCCTGCTTCGCACAAGTGCATTAATTCAAAAGAGTGATGCAGATTTGTACAAATATATGGGAAAGTTGTATATGCGAGTGTTGTGCGAATTTTGCAAATTCCATTTTACGACGATTTTGCACTTTACGACGAATAAACCTCGCACCGTGTGGCCAAAGTATAAATATTGCCGTAATGGAGCTACTAGGATTTTTTGAATATAGAAAAAAGTCTGCCGTCCGCGCGATCGTAGCAGGTACAAGAAAAACAAAGTATACCTACAAAGCACTAGCTGTACAGCCATCTATAATATGCGGGCGGAAATGTTTACATGGCAGGGAGTCGCGGCAGGCAAAAGCAAACCAACCTCGCCGCGCAAAAATCTCGGCTCATTTTTCATCCCCAGATAAACAGGGAACGATTCTTGCAGTGCACCGGTGCACTCGCGTTTAAAGCGTTTTGTGTCGAGAGAGAGAGAGAGAGAGAGAGAGAGAGAGAGAGAGAGAGAGAGAGAGAGAGAGAGAGTCAAGTATCCCATAAGTACACAGACACTGTACGGTAAGAGAAAAGTGTGGCAGAGTAAAGCGAAGCTCATTTGTGGGATGAGGTATATTAAATTAGCGAGTTGAAAAGGGGCGGCCGCACCGCGCTCGAGTGACTTTCCAGTACTTACAGGGGCAGGGGGGTCGGAGGTGGCGGAGGCAGGTCCTGCCAGCTGATGAGGGTTATTCGCACTAACGGCCTCCGGCCACCAGTCGGGATTTATGCAAATTGCCGCCACCGCCGCTACCGACGTCCCCCCGACGACGACTATTTACCTCGCGACTGTTTTTCTCGCCTACCTTATAAACCACGTCGATTGCATTTGCCTCGCTGTCGTGCTGACTTTTCTGCACAAAGATTGTGATACTTTTTTTGGGGATTTGGCGCATTTGTAGGAAAATGCACTTGCAAGCGTCGTTGCGGTTAATGCAGATTGTGCGGAGAGTAAGTGTGTGTTTCAACTCGTCCTGGTTGACGTGACCCCTAACAAAATTTCACCAATTTCTACTTCTACATGAATAAACTATATGGAAATCAAGTCCGAAGTGTTTATACCTACATATAAACGGCTGCAGTCTGTAATGTACATATAGTGCGGCGTCGTGTTACAAGTTGAAACGCAGCGTGCGGTTTTATTAAATAAATTACTTATTTCTCTCGTTGGCAAAGCTAGTTTTCGTCGAATCAATCCTTTTTGTTTTTTTAAATCTCGTGTGTCCATATAAATTTTCTTCAAGTAGGGCAGGTACTCGTGTTTTGTTCGCGAAACTGCCGAGCTGACAAGCACGCTTTATAATTGGATATAAGGTGGTATTTTAAATATAAACAGGCTGAAGGATGTTTTTTGTTATAAAATCCAGCGTTTATAAATAAGGCACGAAAAGTTTAGCGATAAATGCCTAGGTTATAGCATTCACGAAAGCGAATGTAATTTAATTATGTCGGTCACTTCAATTGACTTATTATTTTATAAAACGGCGCACGAACTTGACAAACTTTTCCCCTCTCTCTCTCTCTCTCTCTGTTCGAGTTCTCCGCGCGGTTCTCTCGCGCTGCACTACTGCACGAAATGGAAATCAAGTGTTCTTGAAAATAAAATTGTAGCCGCGTCTAATTTTCTATTTATATATAAAGTAAATTTTCACAGCAGGCTAATATTATTCAATCCTCGAATGTGTTCGCGTTAGTAGTACAGTACCTATACTAGTAACGTGAAAAGTCGATAAGGCCAAAGAGAATGCGTGCTATACGCTGCCTATACGCGATTATATTAATACAGATTTATTGAATGTTCCACGTGGCGAATAGAAATCTGACAATTTGATCGATCTCTCATGGTCCGACAACGGTTCTCGCGCATCAAACGCCAATAGAATATCGTATTCGCCGCAACAAGGTTGAATAATAATAATTTGTAATTTACAGTTTCTATAATAAGTATGTACAAGTGCAAATTGATTAGTCGGAATATTAAAACTACCTATAGAAATGATAGACTTGCGATCGATCGCTATAGGAATCCGCGTGCAAAATTCTCACAGCTGGGCCGCGAAAAGAATCGCATTCGTTTCCCCCAGCACGACAATTAGCTCTTAAAATAACAAAAAGCTACAGCTCAGAGATTGGCGACCGCACGCATAGTCCAGCTAGGTAACTTTGGAGTATAAGAGAGCATCAGGCATGCAGTTGCGGAGCTTATTAAAAATAAAGCTAATTCGTCGCTCGCGCAATGCAGTTATAGCGGTGGTGTGTCGGATCGCTATGGGCGTGTGCAGCGGTACAAGACCCGAGTATATACCTACCGTAAACTCGCAAGCTCGCAAGCGGCCTCCATCCACACACTCACACACAGACACACATGGGGCATAAAAGAGCTGCCGTGCCATTGACCCACTATACTCGAGCGGCCACCGCTTTGTCCGCGAGGCTCTTTCCCCTCGTTCTCCCTCCTTCTTTTCCCCTTCTCTCACATTCATTTGCGAAAGATCGAGCGGCTCGCTTAACAAACCTTTCCCCACTCCCCTCTACCTACTCTCCCTCCCCGACTCGCTCTCGCCCCGAAAGATTGCGATCAAGCTGAGCGCGCGGGCCGACCTTCTGTGTTTTGCTGCACGCCGCGCGCGTGTGTGTGTGTGAGCGTTTGTCGCGTGCGCCTGCACGTGCTGCAGTGCGAGACCGACAAGTAGATTATTATTATACTACGGCTGCAGTTCTTTATATAGAGAGGTTTTTAGCGACGTTTTAGCTTATGTGCCGTGAATTTAGAGTGAGCGGGAGTTAACTTTGTAGGGATGCTGAGATCTTTCCGACTGATTAGCTGCCGCTGCTGCGGGAATTTTACCGACGTGCTATACGTGCTCAGCAAAGAATGCGCGGCTATCTTAGGTAGTTGCTTCTTTCTCTTTTTCCTCGTTTCTGCTACGTTCGGGCATTTATATGCAACGATTGTTCTTTTTTTTTCGCGATAGAACAAGAGAAAATGCTCGCGTGGAAACGGAATTCATTTATTGGGTACTTTAATTTTCTACGTTGATGAATTATCGATGAAATTTTTAATATTATTCCTTTGGCTGCGCACAGCTATAGGATTCGAGCGACGTTTATGCAAATGAATCGAGATTTAAATTTTATAAAAAAAAGAAAAACAAAAAACAACCTTTTCATTTACATATTGGTCTAGTATTATATTTTATCTTGATCCCTACCTTGCAATATAATCCGGCGTATTAAACTTTTTAATCTGTTTTTCCAAGGAGCGCTGGTAATTTAATGTTTATCTCTTGTTGTAAAATCAAGAATATATAGGCATGGATTAAATGTTATATTTTTAAACATTGCGTATTATTAATAATTATATTTAAGTCTATGTCACATGATGACAAATAGGTATTAATGATAGCGTCTTTCAATATTAACGAATTTAAAAGTTTTATAGATGATTCAATGTCTTGCCACATATATGATTACTTTTCAATATTCAATAGACAGGTACATTTTTTAATTAAAAATATGTATGGTTACAATCTTTGGTTTATATAGGTAAGATCTTTTTATCTTATATAAATATTATAAAATAACCCTTTTAAATTATTTTTGATATGTATACATGTAACATAAGTAATGAAATTCATCTCTGATTTCTTAAGGATATAAGAGAATAACTTGGAAACGAAGTTCCTTTCCACGACATAAAAAAGTGAAAGTTGAAAAAATTACTTTTCGATCCCGCGGGAAAATTGTAAAAGAAACTTGAATATTTTTGAAAAACCTGCTTGCTCCATATATTTAATATCTATACAGATGTGTAGTGCAAACGTGAGTCACCTAGTTAAACATTTTTCGAAAAAT
>UELV01174786.1:651-21406 GCA_900490015.1 Megastigmus stigmatizans | reverse complement strand
TTTTTTTAGAAAGAAGCTTTTGGCAATGAGAATGACAAGTCGCATATGTCCTGAGGTTTTTGGGGTTGCTGATTATGAATCCGGTGTAAGATTTTCAAAATTCAGAACGGTGAACCCAAATCGACAGAGTGAAATTCGAACAGGTTGAATACGGATCTTGAATTTCGTAAATCTGACACTGGATTCGCAATTAGCGACCTCGAAAACCCCTTATATATACAGCAATTTTCATGAGAAACATGTGCCATTAGAAAAATGTGCATGTCTCAAGGAAAAAAAATCATATCAGCCGATACACGAATTGAGTGATTATTATCATTTAAACAAATATATATAAACTATGTTCGGTAATACGCACCTGTGCAACCTGATGCTGTAGCGATTGGAATTCATAGATTTGCTTTCCAAACTGCTTCCTCTCCAAAGTGTAGGGTATCGTTGCGTCCAGAGCACCTTGGGCAATGCCAATCATCTGAGCTCCAATGCCTACGCGACCCTCGTTCAAAAAACCAGCCGCGTACTTGTAACCTTTGCCGAACTCACCGAGGAGATTCGATTCTGGTATTCTCACGTTATCGAAGTGGACCATGCACGTGCCGGATGCCTTGATACCTGGTGATAATTAATACTTATTTCGATGTGCTTTTGCGGGCGGAGATCCGTCGTGATATATAATTCATTATATTTTAGGACACGCGAGTCATCCAATGCAATTCTTACCCAATTTGTCCTCGGGCTTGGCGACGGAGAGGCCAGGCGTGTCGCGTTCGACGAAAAAAGTAGTGATGCCCCGGTAACCGGCGGACGGATCGGCGTTGGCGAACACCAGAAAGAGTCCAGCGATGTCCGAGTTGGAGATCCACATCTTGGCTCCGTTGATTACGTAATCCGAGCCATCCTTCTTGGCCACGGTTTTCAGGGAAAAGGCGTCGGAACCCGAGTTCGGCTCCGTCAGACAGAAGCTACCCGGGTACTCGTTTGCCAGTTTCGGCAAGTACTTCTTCTTCTGCTCCTCGCTACCCACCTTTAAATAATGTGAAAGTTACAATAAGATAGAAGACGTACCCTGGTAGAAAATTATCTAGTTTAATCAGGGCGCCTAGCTTACTTAGCGGGGCCCCCGAAGATTAAGTGGGGCGCCTCGATAAATCTAATTTCTACCAGAGTAGAGGCACGTTTTATGAATAATGTTCAACACTGTTACTTCTCTTCAATAGAAATTAAAGCTAGTTTATAAAAAAAAATTTATCGTTCGCTTCAATGATTCAATATAATAATTATTTTGAATGATAAATTTATTTTTAAAGTAGATTGACCCTATCAACTGCACGAGCATCATAATCGTTAATTAATTATCAGATCAAAAACAGTATATCCGGATGCACTGCTTAAACTTATCATAAAAGATGTTATTAAAGTGATAAACAAGATATATATCATTTGTTTGTTTCATATCCAAAGTGGCCTCATCTTTGATAATTTATAATTGATCGTGCATTTATTTTCTCACTAGAATGTTATAATTGATAAAAATTATTGTCGACTCTATTATGAATTTCCATTGCAGGACGCCCACGAGATTGAAATAAAAAATAGTATAGTATAGTAAATAGTTAGACAGAACGTATAAAACCTAATGTCAGTATTTACAACATCAAATGACATTTAATTTTAAAAAAATAACTTTTTACACCGAAGGGGGTGTTAAATTCAATTAAAATTTTTAAATTTTCCGTCTTAAATTTACCCGACCGAAAAGTAATTAGTATATTAAATAAATGTTTGAAATTATTCAAATCCCGAGTATAGTAACGACACCTTCACTTGAAACTTTGCCTAGATAATTCGACGTTTTGGACACCCACTTAAAAGAAAAGCTGATATAAAAGTTGATTAAAAATTGGTGCCTTTCTATTCTCGTCTGCTTCTACTTCCATGTATTAAACTCGGTGAACAATCATTTCTTACACTAATGATATAGTGCAATAAGTTTCGTACGTTCCCTATGCAATTTGTATTATGGGCAAGTGCGGAATCCTCCTTGATCTTCACATAAGATTTAAGTAATAGTATAGTTTTCGATAAAAGGGCGTAGAATCACTATTTTTTAACTTAAAAAGTATATTTTGGTCGTCATAAATGAAGGAGTAAAAATTTCTGAAATATTTTGGACATAGACCCTGGACACATTTTCTATCTTTTCTTCTTCTAACAAAAATTCCCCTCGTCAGTTTTTCCACAATATTGTCAAGAATAAGAAAAAGAAGAAGAAGGGGATTAATGTATGATAAATACCTTCTTGATGAGCGAGTTGACGAGGGTGTTGTGTATGTCGACCAGAGCGCCAATGGAGGCGTCTACCTTGGACAGTTCCTCAACGGCGAGGATGGTGGTGAGAAAGTTGCAGCCGGTGCCCTCGTAGTCCACAGGCACCTCCAAGCCCATCAGTCCGTTCTCGAAGAGCTTCTTGAGCAGGCCCTGGTCGATCTTGCCCTCCTTTTCCATCTTGCGCACCAGTGGTAGCATCTCCTCGCGCGCCAACTTCGCGACCGTCTCCTTCATCATCTGCTCGTCCTCGGTAAGGAAGGTCAATGGGGCGTGGGACAGCTGCGACAGAGCTGCAGGACTCGAGTGCAGCTCACGGCCTGCCAAGATTCGGCGAGGCATAGCACGCATAGCTAGATTGCGGATCGGGTTCATTTTGCTGGATTTTGATGGAACTGTTCTACAAGTCGCAGCTTCGGATTAACTGGAATGACAAGAATGATTCGTTGATTACTGAAGGACCTTTTTCAGCGCATTTTAGAAGAATTTTAGGAAGAACGATTTGAATCAAAGCCTCGTATAAGAGCGAACCGAGCAAATGTAGATTAGCTTAGGCTATGCTTCCTCATAGAGGATGGTGACAAAAAAATTTTTAAGACTTTTGGAACAAAAATTGAGTAGTTTTGAGAAAATTTGTTTTCGTATCTCTCTCTCTCTCTCTGTGTGTGTGTATGTGTGTGTGTATACCTCTGTATCTCGAGGATGTATGTACGGATTTCAAATTATAAATATTTGTTTTACTTGGTTTTTTTTGTCGCACGACGGCTGAAAAATAAATTTTAAGATTCATTGATTCTCTTTTTTTTTTATTTCAGAAAATTACTTTTTGATTTTTAGTTTTTTAATTTTTTCTAAGGGAAGTTTAATGTTTAATAATCTTATGATATGCGTTTAAAAGAGCATTAAATTACCTACAATTTGGAAACTATGGTTATAACTTTAGAATTTCTTTATTGATCATTATGAAATTTTACTGAATTTTATAGGCTATTGTTAGTATGAATCTGTTAAATTTCCAGGCATTAATATTTTATATTTTTTGAGAAATTAACAATATTATGAAAAAAATCGATTATGGAATTCGATAACAGGTGCAAAATATCTGTTTAATTTTTTTAAATATTTTATATATAACTAGCGTTCTGTTCCTTGAGAGCTGTATATTTTTTTCTATATATTTGGTTAATAAATTTTGAAAATATTCTATTTTTCTTATTTTTAAGATTTTTTTTCAAATATTTATATTTCAATAATGAATTGATGGAATTTGATGTTTAACATCTCATTTTTTTGTATTTTAAAATATTTTTAAAATATCATTTATTGAATTATAATTTTTCAATATTTCGTGAATGAAATTTGTTTAAAATTTTTAGGTTATGTTATAATCAATGATTTTGAATATCTAATAAATTAATATTCGTTTAAAAAATTTTGGTTTATTATATTATAGTCAATTACTTATTTTATTTATTAAGTATATAATAAATGTAGATTGAACCAAAACACTAAGTTAAAGGAAGCTAAGTGCCAATGAATCGGCAGCGGTTTTTTACGTGCATCTGAGCTACCCAGGAGAAATGGAAGTATCTACAGATTTCTGTAATTATTATTACACTTATATAATATACCCGTGTATCAACCTCACTCTAAGAGGCGTACTTTCCATTTCTATTGGGCGGTTATTCGCATATGTAACAAAGAATATTCCTGTCTGTGGTGCAAGAAAAGAAAAAAATGTCTCTACTTTTTTCGCAATATTTTAATAATCTAATAGTTTTGAGAGAATATACTTAATAAATAGCCAATTATTAGAGCATCTTGCAAAAAAAGCTAATAACCTCCAGTTATAAATTTCATAATACACTCTTCATTTAATTTATTTAGATATTATTTTTCTCTACCATATATTATACATAGTAAATTATGAATTTTTTCATTCTTCTTCTTTCATTTATTACACATTAATTAATTTTCGGATTGGTATCGACAATAGTAATTTTTCTATCGTCGATGGCAATCCAAAATCAATAAATGATTTAAAGTTTAACAATTTGTTAAAAATTTCTGATGTTAAAAATTTTAAAACACACACATTTACATCATGCGTACGAACATTCTGAATTGGAATTACTGCTTTCTCTTCGATGCTTGTAAAAAACATCTGTTATTCAAATGAAATTCTAAACTCCCGGCGATAATCTATCTTCTAGCCGGTTCTGGATTTATTTTATCAAATTTATTAAGCCCGTGCATTAATTCTGTGAAATGCAGAAATAAAATTATCGCACGCACTCGGATGAGTGGATGTATTATCTGCAGTTAATTTGCATGTGTTAATTTGTCTAAATAACAAGAACATTGTGATGCGAAAAAGATAGCGGTGTGAGTGAAAGGAAGATTTTGATTATACGTCTTATCATAACTTAGATATTACTTATGTATAATTTAATAATATATAGATGTTTCTAAAAATAAATTGTAAAAATTATATAAATAAATGTAAAATTTTGTTTATAGGAATATACAAGTTGTGTTTGAGAATCAGTTTTTATTTAAAAACATTATTGCAAAAATTATTGCTGTAAACGATTGTACATTAAACGGACAAACATAAAATGGTCTCATGTGTGAACTATAAATTCTTGCAACTACCCATTTAGTTAGTAAATATTTGCGCACTCACGACATGGAAAAACAAAAATATATTGATCTTCTGCAATTGGTTTTGCGTCATTACTGTAGTTATTGATGTCGATATCACATTAATTGAGAAAAAGTATATATATATGTGTGTAGTCACTATAGGTTACTGGATATATTCATATTTAAAATTTGTACGTAATGAAACTAATTCGATAATTTTTTACATTATTTACAGAGTTCGAACATCTATTATATAATTCTTAGGGTATGTGCAACCATACGTGATATGAATGAAGAAAACAACTACCTACTGTCTTTTTATTAATTTTAAACCAAACCTACGTAATAGATATATACGTTTTGTAATCTAGAATGCAAAAACTAATAAGCCAAATCGAAGGAAAAAGTTTCAACCTTACCCAGAAAAAGCAAGCTTCACGAGTGTTCTACAATTCGCAACTGAATTAACGAAAGGCTCACGTTAGCATATTGATGAAAATTTAATCGCGCAAAGTAAACAGATTCTAAGCTATCGATCGGTCGATCGAACTTTCGATTTCAAATACACACAGCAAATATACAGAATAAGCGGCAAAGTGTGAATTTCATCATGCGCGTGTGCGTAATTGATGTTTTTCTCGCCTGGGGGGCTCGATCGGCATCGTGGCCACAGGCCATTAAACTACTTATTACACGTCTGCTTTATCTTATCGGCTCCTCTCCGCAAGCTTGTTTTCTTTCACTTTTCGGCAGATGCGAAACGGTTGTACATGATAGTTTATCCATTTCCCTCGTTTAATAAGTTATCTTTCTGATATGTGATTATTTATGGAACTACTTAAAATTCTCAAGAGACAAAAACCGCTGCTAACTGCTTTAGCCGTTGATTTCCTCAAAAAGTCTCCATTTTTTTTAAATATACCGTTTCTCAATATATAATTTAATAAATAAATCATTTCAATAGGGTACAGTCATCTCAAAAATCTAATCACTTCTAAGATGAAATACACTCAAAATATGTACTAAATTTCTGAAAAAAACATTGTCAATATTTTAATATTAAAGAAAAAAAGTAGTTTGATAAGATATAATCGACTAAAACATCTAATCAATTCTAAAATCAAGGTAGACTCAAAAGGTATACACCAAATTTCATAAAAAAATATCAAAGATCTCGAAATATATGTACTTGGATCACTTACACATACATCCGCCCACGAACACATGTAAATGCATACGTTTGAAAAGCTAAAAATGACGTATCATGCTACTTACGGTTCGGATAACCTTTTTATGATGGATATACCAATATACTTGGCTGTTTTTAATATTAATTTAATTCCAAAATTCAGATTTTGAGCTTTATTTTGCATTTTTCATATAAGCCTTTTCCTTTAGGAGATACTCTATATTTTAGGACATGTGCTAAAATCGGAAAGATTCCTTATACCTTATCAGTTCCTGTATTTAACTAAATATATAAAGATAGAGACAAATTTTTGGAAAAAAACTATCAGCATCTCGGTAATGACGTAATCATTACGTGGTTCCAGTTTCATGAAATTCCATCCACAATTTATAGATTTTTGTTGTCGACAATTTTGAGGATAAAAATCACTGTAAAATAGGAACAAAATTTTGAAAGACAAAAACCTTTGGGAATTACGGATAGAATTTGACGAGACTGAAACCACATACTCGGCACATCATTACCGAGGTGCTAATAGAGAGTATTTTTCCAAAAATGAATCTCTATCTTGATATATTTCGTTACGTATAAAAATCGGTAAGCTATGATTCTTTCCGATTCTAGCACATCCCCTTAAATAAAAAAAAGACCTTTATAAAAGTCATAAGTTGATGAAAAAATCGCAGATAAATAAAGAAGCCTTTTGCAACTAAAACTAAAAACTTTCAAACGTTGTTCTAAAATTTAAGAATTTTTTAAAAATATTTAAAAATTAAATTAAAAGTTTTAAGGATATTTTTCTTTTAGGGCACTTTTTCTTCGAACTTATTGGTCAAAATATAATCAAATTGAAAAAATATTAAAGTTAAAATTTCAAGCTTTAACATTCTTTTCAAATCGAGTCTGTGCGATATGTAGAATCCAAGATACAGACTTCTAAAAACTAAGAACTTTTTTGGATAAAAAAGTTTTGGAGGTAAAGAGTGTCTTTATAAAATATGTACAATAATATAAAAGAGTATATATATAGGTTAATTTTGCTATAATAATAACTAGGTTTATGCGAAATTATATGGAATACGATCTTATAAAATTATATTTAGTCATATATAATGATACATAACAACCTGATAGTGTTAAAATTTTGAAGTAAAAAATTTGCTATGTCATCATATTATAATGTATCAGCAGCTAATCGTGTCATAGTTCATTATTGACAAAGATTTTTACGCACACATGATAAAGAGTCTTATAGGTTTACTTGTAAATTCCATTGAGGCGTCGATTAAGATCTGTTTCAGACTAATATTAATTGTGATTCAATTTAAAATAAAAGTTTATAAACAGATATAACTATAAAGGCTTTAATATTTTAATCTAATGCTGAATGAATAAATTGAAGAACGATTAACAGAAAAAAAGGTACCAATAATTCTTATGGCTTAGATATTATATATGTTAGATTATAATGCCTCTTATAAAAGCAAAAGCGGAGATATTATAAAATCTATGCAAATCTAAGTGAAATGAATTTTAAAATTACTTTCATGATACTTATAAAAATGAACTCTAAACAATTAATAATTTCTGGTTATATTTTTCAAATTTATTGTTGCTTTATCTTATAATGGAAATAACATGTAATATTTAATATTAAACACATTAGAATTTACTGCTTTTTGGTTTTGACAATAATTTTATTTAAAAAATTATAAATATCTAATTATGTATGTATGTAAATGTTATATAATTAGATATATATATATATATATATGTTATCCATCTATAAATTTATGTATGTATAGAAAATCAATTTAAATAAGAACTTGATATAAAAATGGGAATAGATCAATGCATGATTATTTCTTGCATTGAAATTTTGAATTATCAGCAAAGCTGAAATAGTCGCGATTTTATATCATTCGAACACTATTAAGTGTTGAACAATTAATGAACAAATGAACAATTAATTAAACAAAAATATATGTTATCTGTGTTTGAACAAAATAATAATAGTGTAACAGTGTAGTCTTAGTTATGTGAAAAGTTTATTTGATAAGGTTACATTACAAACAATAGAATCTATTTACGATGATCGGCCGCTTCCATTTACTTACCGAGAAACCCGTTTTTCGTGAAGTATAAGCTATATAAGCTATAAATGTATAAATTATTATTTAACTAAAATTATTGTAAAATGAATCAAAGCAGTACAGTTAATATCAATATTTTGAACAAATGCCTGTAATTCATAATTCAGATTCTTTGTACTCTTGTTCAATTACATATATCGCGTTTTAGTTTAAGACAAATTTTTGGATCATACGATTCTGGCAGCCAAGTTGAACAGCTGTTTTTACCGCAAAGCTGATAAATCTTTCAAGTATTTTTTCATCCCAGCGAATAATTAGTTAGTTAATCGTAATCGTCAACGATTATTTTCGCAAGATATTACCTTTCTTTAGCAATTATCATAAATCCGCCATTTCATTAGAAAATATACTTCGATAGTTTTATTGAAAGAAAGACGATTATATCAGGATAGACTATCACACGTTTTATCCTAACATACCAAAACAAAAAAATATGCAAGTTACTTCCTTCTAATAAAAAAAACAAATTATCGCTTAACGATTGTTACATAAAATACTCGATTCCTCTACCATAATAGCATTACACTTACAATATCACTTGCTTTATTTAATCGCGGAATAATAATTGCCGCTCATTAATATATATTTCACACTTTTATACGGCATAAATTTTTAATATAAATCATTCAAAATTTTCTTAAGCGCTAACTGGTTTTCATGCTTTCGAGCATGTGCGTTCTCGTATTACGTAATAATTTTTAAACTATAATGTTACAGAGTTAGAGAAAAAAGAAGGAAAACTTGAACATCAACCATTCATTAAAAAACTATGTGCAATCAGATTTAACCTTTTTCCTGTTACCATTAATAATTATCGTTTACGGCTATTCCGATCTATAATTTCTAATGGCATGGAATACAGATAGACCCCATTTATTTAACGCTAACATAAATTTTACCCATAGCAAGAAAGATATTTTTTTGTTGCAATGAAACATTACTTTGAATAATAGTTGAACGTACGAATTATGTCAAAAAATTTAAAAAGAAACGTTCTTTCTCGCAATCTGGTAAATTCAACAGATACACACCGAGTGTTTCTAATCTTCTTCTCTTTTGAGCGACAGATCCAAGTTTATCATTTTTCCATAAGCTCTTAACGAAATACTCAAAAGAACTCGAGCGCACCGAATGCACAGCACAATACATGCATACATATCGAATCACCCGAAACAAGAAAAATAATTCAAGAACAGAAAAGCAGATTTCTTATCTCGCTCCAGGCCGCAAGGAAGATCGGAAGCAACGATTGCACGCATATTTATCATTGTTTACCTCGTGATGGTCTCCTCTCCACTTGTAAACTCCGGGAGCAGCAGAGAAACGAGTACAGTTATGGCCGTACGTATATGCCCTACTGCGCCGGTGGCTGAGTAAGTACGCACCGATATACACCTTTCGCTGCGTGCAGCCACACACGAGCTCACGGATAGACTGAGGAGAGGCTCGGATCTGGCGCTCTCCGAAACCGATTCGATCGAACACGCGTGGCGTCGACGCATATCCCACAAAGCGACGTAAGAGCTGATGAATCTGAATCGAGCCTCGTATCGGCTTGGATGGCTATATATTCTATTACTTGGAAGCGTGATGCAGTTCGCCGTACGTCTGCGGCCGAGAAGTTTTTGTTCCTTTGCCGTGGCTCTTTCTTCTCCATCCCTTCGACGGATTATCGCGAGACTTTAAGGGCTTTATTACATGCTCAGCGAATAATTGTTGTTCCTTGTATGCGGTGTTTTATTCACTTATATTGCCGCCAATCTGAACTCGTACTTTCGTATAATGCCAGAGCGCCGCAGCTCAGGAAATCCGCTCTGGCGAATTTCGAAATATTGACCCTGTATATATACTTGTTGTTAATCAGCGTGTTTGTGCAAGCCTTTTGGAGTATCGGTTCTTTATTACCACTGCGAGGGTTCAGACAAATAATACATTCCCAACTTAAACTCTCCATTATATCCCATGTACAATCAATTTCTACAACGATAACGCGTTACAATAAATGACAAATAATTTTCTGTAGCACTAAGAAAATTAAACAGACATTTTTAGGGTATGAAATTTCTATCTTTCTCGGGTTGATTATACTTACAGTTTGAAAATACGATAAGCACATGTGTAGTTTAAGATAATATAATAGATATAAAAAGATTAATAGGTTGTCAGCTCTGTATTATTTTTTCTAAGCCCACAGAGACATTCTGTTTATACTTTTTTACACCTAAGCTCTTAATTAGCTCCTCTGATCGCATTTCCAATTCAATAAATTAATTGCTCTTAATATACACTAATTAATGTCTTTTTGTTTCTTTATTTAGCCTTTCAAACCTTGAGTAGGTTTATATCAAATTATATATATATATATATACATTTATTTAAGTGTTTGAATACGCTAAATACATTTAATTATACATTGAATAAAAATGAATGCCTTTTATTAACTTGATTTTCGAATTGGTATAGGATTTGAAAAATTCTGTAGTCCAATTGTAGCTAAAAATGCCATCGTCTAGTTAAAATTGATAGATCGGATTATATATGTATATTTGTTAGAATATTTTTAATTGCCGTCTACATTATTTATAACATTTCGTATTTTTTACTGTATATATAAATGTGTCTTTATTATATTGACTATTTTTTTAATATTATTTTTACACATATAATTTTGCCATTAATCGACCAAAGTGATTGAGTTCTTAACTATGTTATTCCAATACACTCTCTTAAATTCTTGTTCTAAAATTGAAAAAAAGCATCTCTAACAGGATTGACTAGTTTAGTGAAAACAAGTATCACTCAATAGGACTTATAGGCTATGCTGAATTGCTTTTATAGACGGGAGAACAAACATCTCATACTCAAATTAAAAACTTTTAAACTCAGAGAGTTTGAATTCTGGCGATGTAATGTGTAAAATAAAGTTCGTAATAAATAATGCAATAAGAGAAAAAATTCGTTATCTATATTAAGTGTGTATCGGATGTATTTTGTATTTGTTATTATTTTAATTTGCAATAGAACTGTGATAATAAAATATGAGATACATCACATAATATATTTTAATAATCAGGAATAAAGTACTGATATTAAAATATCTTGCATTTGAAATTAAGAAAAAACTTAGCGAGAAGAAGAGGTTATTGATCGCAACGAACAAAATAATTTTGAGCAATTTTGATTCAGAGGTTCAGAGATGGAACGTTAATTTTACGACGAGTGGGCGTAAAGTCGCATTTTACGCCTTGCACCATTTTTGAAAAATATTTACGTCCTCGGCATAGAAAAATAACCTTCGCAACTTGGGCATAAAACTTGGTACCCATGCGTGAGTGTAAACTTTTTACACCCATGGTACGAAAAGTACTATTGCGTCAAATAATTGTTAATGTGACAAAAAATCAAAGTTTTGACTCAGCTTAGTCTAAGGAGGGGAGTAAAGAAAACTCTCGAAACGTTGCAATTAAACCGGCTGAAAACTATTTTTTTCGTTGCAATCAATAATATCTCTCCACTTTTTTTTAGATCTATTACGAATAATTGAGCCATAAATGCACTTAAAACACTTAGCGTTCTGCTTTAATTATCAGTTATTCAAATATTATGGCTGACTTTAAGTGTTAGGGGCTATAACCGAGCATTGAATTGAAGTTTATAGATATTATTTAATTATTCACTTGCGAATTAAGGCAATTCTGCATATTGTATTATATTTGAAATTTAAAAATTGTGAATACTAACTTTTCTTTTTGTAATGTTTATTTTAATATGTGAAAATAATTATAAATTTATTACTATGATGCTTGGAGATAAAATAATTAGAATTACCTGTATTTGTATTTCTACGAAGCTTCAGTCACATTCGGTGAAAAAACTCAAGGTGTTATAAAGAGTTATACATATATTATTGAAATCTTCACAACTGGTTTACATATCATTAAAAAGATCGAAACCTGTTATAAAGTTGTTTCTTTAACTATTTCTATTTTTTTCCATTACGATTAAAAATTTTTCGTAATTTGACACGTTTAAAACATAAATTATTTGCACATCGTCTTGTTTCTATCAAAAATTATTATGTAAATTTATTCGTAAATTTATTTCTAAATCAACAAAATAATTTCGTTAATTTTTCGTAGTTCATCGTTTTTCAAATTGCGAATTCGAATTTATAAAAAGAAATACAAAATAAGTTCGTACTTTAGGAATTCAATGTATTTTCAACTTCTGATTTCTTATACTTTGTGCAGGAATGAATTAGCTTATAAAAATTTCTTTTCTAAAAGAAATATTCACTTAAATATATACATAAAAAATAGTAAAGAAAGTATTTTATTTAAGTGCACATAGGGTCAGATTAATCCATAGTGTTCTCGCATGAATGAAAATATAGGTATGTTCCCCATGGGTTTATTTATTATAATTTAAGAGTTATAATTTCTAAGAATAATATTTAAGAATTATAATAATTACTTAAAAATTATCTTAAGATTTTATTAACGATGAAATTTCAGAGTATTTTAATAGAGAAAATAATACAGAATATTGAAAAATAAAGATTTACTTTTTTTACATAATACAAAAAATAGGGGGTCAGAAAATTGAATAAAGCTAATTGCATTTTACTTAATTACAGCTAAATCAGATTCTTATTTTATTACACATTAACCAACAGTTTTATTACACAATTTTTCTGAATATCATGTTTCGTCGATAGCATGTACTGAATCGTTAAAAGAAAAAAATCCCAACACCTTTACGAGTGTAGGGAGATCATGTGCGAAATTTACGTGAATAAATTAATAAATTTATTTTGTGATAATTTTGTACCTTAAAATAAAACCTTTTTGAACGATATGCATTTATAAAATTACAATATTTGTAAAAGTAATACTTAAACGATTGCAGAATTAGCTCGTTATATTCATGCAAAACATTATTCCACAAATAAAGCATGCGAAATTGATGACGTTCGTATAAGGTAGTTGACCAGATTGTGGATAGCGTAAGAAAATGGTCGAATTAAGAATTTTATTCAGTAATATTTTGTAAATGAGTGATAAGAAAATTTTCATTAGTTAAAGAAGGGTCTTCTTTAATTAAATTAAATTAATATTGATCTCCCTTTATTGTTCACTTCATCTACTGCTTTTTGCAAATCTGTTAAGTATAGAGTAAGAGTTTCTTGAAGATTTTGTCTGAAAAATAAAGGTTAGGTTTCATGACACTTTCAAGCTAACCATAATTGCTACATACACGCAATTCGAGGACGGGTTATCTGATAACGCGATTAACTTAATTATTTATAAATAAATGATATCCTACCCTTTTCTCCTTGCTCATGATGACTTCGTGATGATAATTTAGCTTGGTTCCAAGTATAAAAAACTAAAAACACGTTAAAACGACGCTTTGAACTCCACGCATGAGCTTAGCTCCGTACATAACGAAAATGGCCGACAGCATCGAGTTGAAGGAGCTATCTCTTATTTTATTTTTTGTCCAGTCGTTGCATTAGCTGGTAATTCAAATCATATTATTAAACAATTAACAGATACTTTTTCTTTCAAGAATAATTTTTTTTATATATACTTATTATGTCTATAGTAAGGTATAATAATATTTGTATAATACTATCCATAATCGGGTCAACTACCTTAACATCATTATAACATTATTAAAAATTTTTAATTTTCTACAATTACATCTTTAAAATACTGATGTTTTGACTCAAATCTCATCGTCCAATAAGCTTGTGGAGAATCTCTCTATAATTACATCAGGATAGTGTAATAGCGTGAAATTTAGGTTTCATATTAATTCCATAATCTTGTACGATAGCAGCATGATGATGCTGACTAATTAATATTTTTAAATAATTAACTAAGAGACGAGATATCTTACGAGATATTCAATTTTTTAAATTTCCAATAGCATCATAAATATATTTAACTTTCTAATACTTAACTTCTGGTTTTATAACGATATCTTTAAAGATTATTGGTAAATAGATCATCAAACGTAGAGTTTGCGATGTTGATTGTGAAATACCAATATTAGCGATAACTATTGAACACTGTTCATTAGAACAATTTGCTAAGTCAGAATCGAATGCGGATAGAAATTACAGAACTATCTGATTAAAATTCGAAAAAAATATTTTAATTCATAGTCACAATCAACTTCTAATAAATCGTGCATGATATCGACCGAATAATTGTCCCATATAGATTAAAGAATTTTAAATCGTTTAATTTGCTATTTAGAACGATTTCTATAAAATAGTTACGCTGACTTTTGACTTTATCGATATCATTAATCTCTTTTTTTGCATTCTTTTTAGTGCGTAATAATTTGTTATTTTGAAAACAGTTTGTTTGTGCATCACTAATAGTAATAAATTAAATAGTAATAAAATAATAATAGTAATAAGTGAATAAGTTAATAAATAGTAATAAGTTACTATAGGTATAGTAAATTTCTATTTTGTCGATTATAAAAATATTGCATCTTAAACTACTCTAGAAACACTTTTAGAAATCGATGTAGTTTCTTTTATGTATCGTGACAAAATGACAAGTATTAAAATAGTGTTTTAATTTAAATACACTTGCAGAAAATAACTATTTATTTTCTATCTATTATGCATATAGTGCTCTGACGGCGGCGGCGAAGAGTGGAAAAACGAATCGAGCGAGTTAACTGGTAAGCGCCGATTTTTGTCGAGGAACGTGGGTAACCTGGAGAGATAGGTATACTTAAGTATATCATTCTCTTACATTTTCTCGCATTTTCTTACAGTATGAAATTTGGCATATTAACAATGATATTTAACATAAATTGTTGCTATAATAGTTTAGTAAATTAAATCTGGGCCATGTTAGCAAAAAGGAACGAATTTTCAATCTTATTTTTAACGTCGGAATTAATAAATTGCTTATTCTAAATTATAATTTAGACTAAAGTTTACATCAATTTAAGTAGACATTGGAATTAATAGATTAGTATTTTGTTAATTTTAAATAACATTTATAATAATCGGAATTAAATAATTCGAAGAATGCTTGTTCTATAAATGATAATAAAAGATAAAAAAGGAATTAATAAGTTTGTAAAGTTGCTTAACTGAATAATATTTATAATAAATTAAACTAAATATTCCAATAAGTTCTTTTTGTTATTTCAGTACAACTACAAATTAACTTTGGTTGAAAACTAAAATATAAACGCATAATTTGTGTATGTGATGACCAATAATGTATGTTTCAAAGTGTACTAATCTGTGATAGTCTGTCCTAGGGTATACTACTTAGTCTTTGTTCTCTGTGCCAGTCCATGTCAAAAGAGTGCCAAACTCGTAAAATTCTACGATTTGAGTTTTAGGATTGGCACAGACACTGGCACATCGGTACTTTTCCAAGAGACTATATTATGTTACCAAAACTAAAAATCCCCTGATCCACTGCGAATAAGGAATGGAATCGTTTTAAACAGAAAAGAAAAAGAAAAATTGAAAAGACAACAATAAATAAAACGAGCTGAATTAGCTGTAATCAAAACCGATCAGTGCAGACACATTCATAATACACAAATCGTTTCTCCTCGTCTGGAGCAATTTGTAAAAGAGATTCTTTTTTGTTCGATCGCATCTGGGAGGAGCAATTTATATGCGTGTATATGTACGGGAGTATGTCGGGACTCTAGTTTGCATCAACGTGTGGGTCGTCGACCCTGAACTTCTTCATCTGCTACGCGTGAAACCTGATTGCTTTGCTTTGAGTGGCACGATGATAATAGTCTACGTCCCGCGACTTAATTTATGTCGTATATATACATGCGCGTCTATACGGTTGGCACATATAACTTGTTTTCCTTCGATATTTTTTATTCCTGTCAACAGTATAAGAATGGCAAAAGCTGTATAGACAACTCTTTAGCGATTCTCTTTGCCATAGAAATTTATTTACATAAATCGTCGCTTCCGTAATAAAAGGCGACATCTCAGAATTGTGATCAAAAAGGTGGCATCTCAGAATCCCGTTTAATTATATAAAAATTTATATGCGACACTCCAGTACGAGAGATTAAATAATAATCTTGCTGGATTTACATGTGAAAAATAAGATAGACAAATGACAGCTTCGATTGTTATCTATGCGACATGTACATAACAGTATATAAAGATTGTTAATACTTTTAGGCCCTGAAGAGGGACGAATGTTCAAATAAATGTCTGAAACGTCGGCCTTTTGATTAAAAGTGTTTTTATTGGTTAGCGAGGATCATCATCTAAATTATATCAAAATCTAGTTCAAGAAAGGAAATATCTCACAAACTTCCATTTTTCACTCAACTTCAAAGCAGTGTTTTTTTAACTTTATTTGCGTAGAAATTCTTTTAAAAAGTTACAATTCAATTAGAATATTACCGGTAAAATTCGATTATATGAAAATAACATTACCTATATGAAAATAACATTTTCAACGAATTTAGACGGTAATAAACTTACCATGATAAAAAAAATCCAACTAAAGATCCACCTTGAAATCCAGAGAGCACCAAACTAGCATATCATTTGCGTATAAATTAGGGTACTTATCCACTTACTGATAACTCTGTTACGTCTCGATATATCATCATAATTAAAATTGCGTTAGAAAATATTTATATTAGCTTGTACTTTGGTATGAAAATTTTTCCCAAATTTCACGCCCGTTATTTTCTCCTTTCGAAGGAAACGCGTCCAGCTAAAAATAGCCACTCAAGGAATGCACAACAAAAGGGACGCGCAGGTAAAAATTTCTAGCGGTCGTCTTTCCGCCCGCTTTCACGTTCTAGCTTTCAGTCTTAAATACAAACTAAAGAAAATTCAATGTTACAAATAAATCTAATTTTCCTGCCTTCTATATGCATTACCTTATTAACAATACATTTTTATATTTAAGAAAATATCATATACACAGACTTTAGAATAAATAGCACATAGTTATACGCGAATTAATATATATATATATATTTTCTATACAATAAATATAATTAGTTATATCCAAGAAATACTATAATTATTAGAAATAATGGTTTTGAATACATATTCTACTTTGTAGTACACACCGCGGCAATATAAAACATTAATGATTAAATTGTAAGTTGTAGAACTCAATTTCAATTGTAGAAGTTAATCAATTTTAAAGATATATTTATCGTTAATTCTTACGCAAAAACATATTATTTTATTATGATCTTAATTATTATGAAATAATATTTAGCGAAATATAATTTGTTATAATCATTTAGATGGTTAAACAGTTTTAGCCTAGATAATTCTTGTTAGAAAGAGATAGAGAGCGGTTTCCATCTCTCCAAGCGAACAGTGCAAAGCGCCAGGACAAAGCGTAGGAGTGAGGGAAAGAAAGCGTCTTTTCTTACTACTAACACCCTCGCACTGGGTGCATCTTCCACCAATGTTGCGTAAGAGTAGGGATTAGAGTTTTACTATTCGTAGCTCGACTTTTTTCTTCCGAGCAGTCCCTGAGGAGAAGTCGGAGCGGGCTCGTAACGTCAGACTGTTTGGGTATTTTTGGTGGTGGAGTGCAGTCAGTATGTCCTTTGGTAACAAGGTTTATTTCAGGTTTTAATTAATTTACATTTATTACAGATTCTAAGGGAGTGATTTTAAACAAGGGCAATCTGATTGTCACTATTATTAAGAGGCTGTACTGATAAAAATATATTTATTAGTTTACAAAACAATCAATTTAACAGGAATTTATAGCGACTGGCTCAGTAAAAATCAATTGACATTTTCGAATAAAACGCTGTTGTAACTTTTGATGCAGAAATTCTTCGAACTGAAAGTTTGAGTGCGAACTATGAAAATTCGTCTTACCCACCAGCTCAAACATTTCTTGAGAACACTAATTCAGAGATACCACAGTTATTACAAAATTTTCTTAGACATCGTTTATTTAAAGAAAAACAGGAAAATAATGAAGGTAGTTAAGTGAAAAGTGACATTATTGCTCATTCTATATTCTCCTTTCTACGTCCAAGAGCTTTTCTTTCGAAATTACAATTAGCTCTCGAAATCTATATTTATAGAAAAACATGATCGAGATTGATAATTGATCTGTTTTCGAAATTTGGTATAAGTACAACTTACCAATCTATTCAGTTATACGAAGCCTCGATAATAATAAATCCACAAATTGAACGTATTTAAAGTGCTTTTGTATAATTTGTATTTGACAATACAGACCATAATGTTGCAACATTAGATGGCCATGTAACCTTATATTGCTTAGGGGGTGTCGCAGTTTACACTCCTGATTTTGAAGTAGTACTAGAAGTTGGTCTTTGTTGAATATCTATGTATATATAAGCGCCACCATAAGAGGGCGCACCGATAGCCGAGCAGGCGCGAGGCCCGAAAGTCGCCAGTTACGATCAGAACCCGATTAGCTCTTGCCGAGTATGGTGATACGCGATCCTCCTAAACAACATTATAACCTTTCTTTCAATATTAATAATAAATACAATTACTAATTAAAGTGTGTGTTGTAACTTCATTCTCGGCCTATATAATACATTACAGTCCTCAAGAATGTTAAAAAATGCCAACTGCTGCGGATATAGCATCATGTAAGCAAATCAAAACTCACCTCTGCAGCAATCTAGATTCAAATGCATTAAAAAATATCGAATTCTTTTCAATAAATATACTTCGTTTAGATAATCGGTCAATTTTTTCAAAATATTATACAGCATGTGCATGAAATAAAGCTTTGGAAATTTCAAACTTACCGTCTTAGAAAGGTTTCTTGGAAAAAAGGCTGTTCGAAAACGAAATTTTTCCTTTGTATTCTGTTTCAAATCTAATAAAAGATAACCGTGAGCCAGGGATGTACTGTCGAGATAAGGTTTTTGTATCAATTTTGAATCAACTGGGTAAACCTCTGGGTAGACCTGACAAGCCAGATACTGTATCTGGGCACGATCATGCGGATTTTTAAAAATAATAATATAATTTGCATTCAATGATATATCCCGTTGTCTGCTGCCTTTGTGAAAAAGATTTTGTGTAATTTGCGCGTGTTGCAGCCGACCGTACCGTTAGGCACGCGCTTTAAAAGTTAAGGTACGCGTGTCTCCCCAGGGTTCGCGTCCGCCGTCGCCGCAACCCTAAAATATAAGCGATTACATTTCCACAATGAAATCTCTGTATAAGTCATAAATTTTATTCAAAGAGTTTAGTATGTAACTTGAGGAGTTATATTGGATACGTGCACCAATTCTTTGAGTTGATAAGTACAAATGTGACATCATGCGAAGGATAAGGAGAGATGGGTAAAAAATGAACAAAAGATCAGATACATAATTCAAGTGCATTTATTGCTCAGAATCTCATTATATTTTTCAAAAGTACAGTTTGGATGACAGATATCGCTCTTTGTATTCGCATTCTGAAACGTTTTCTATTGCGCTCTTATAGACGAGTTTTTAGACATCCCCACTTATGTGACTTTACTCGACTATACGGCCGTATAGTATTTAGCAGTACGCTGAAGTCCCTGCAGGAAAGTCTTCCCTAGCCTCAAATTGAAGACGCACATTGACTGGAGCAATCGATGACAATTAGTGGAGCGTAAGCCAAGTAAGGTAAAGTACCCAGTACTGGAACAAAACGAAAATTGGGAGGTAAACCTGAACAGCTATAATTATTCAATATTTTTGGAGGTAAATTTATTAATAATTACAATAAAAGCATTGATTCATAGTTTTTTAGGCCTTAGCTACAACAGTGCGTCATTATATCATATTTTTTATCATTTTATTACAAGACTTATAAACTCGGACTGATTTTTACTTTTTACTCATAGGTAACCCGAAATGTTAGACTTGCTTTAAGCGATATAAAAAATAAAACATTGCTGCTCAAGTAGCAGTGACTGTTTCTAGTGATAGATATTACATCAATAAATAAAAATTACGCGTTCTAGTTTACCTGCCAATTTTTAAATAGGCGCCTATACTGGAACGACCGGATAGGACGGTCGTTCCGGTTTTGCTCCTTCTTAATCAAGTGGGACTCACAAGTAAACCTTCTCAAGTGTCCCTCTCCGATTTTGATGAAACTTTTTATACTTGTAGTACTTTGAAAAATATTGAACACGTATTTTTTTATACGTGCCCAATCGCATTCTGAAGGGGTAAAAACAACCCCCAAAAATTAGCGAAAAATAACATTTTTTTTAAATATCCCAGGAACTATTAACCGTAGGTCATTAATTCTAAATTGTAATTATTAAGCTTTTCATGTACTATTAAACCATCAACGAACTTATAGTTTAAACTATCGATAAATTTAGTGCGCCCGAGTAATAATAAAATCACGTTACGACCGCTGAGTATTTCGCGAGGTAAAATCTGCTTACGAGACTCTACT
>UELV01174784.1:0-10102 GCA_900490015.1 Megastigmus stigmatizans | reverse complement strand
TCTACTTTTGAAAAGTATATATGGTTCTAATATACTGAAAAAAACTTAATTATTTATTCTAATATGTATGTCTGTGATAAAATAATCAATAATATCCTAACCTACAAAAATACCTTCTAAAAATAAAATATGGTTTATATTTATAATAAAAATCTTTATTAAATTTTTTTACAACCAACTCTTAGAAATATATGAATAAATAGCTTCTTTTTTAATGATTAGTTTTCGGATGCTTTAAATTCTTTGAAAACTTCTCACTCGTTACTTGTAATTTTCAAAATTTCACAGATCCTTTTCTCTGAAACTAAAGAAGATAAAAGAGCTTAATTATAGTGTTTTGAAAATGCACTTTGCTACACAATATCATGGCATTGTTTTCAATAACCTTCGTATGGATTTTTACTGATGAAAAATTTTAGCGATTGTTCGTTCGGGGGTAAAAGTGTCCACTATTATACAAAAACAATCATAAACAATAATACTGCACACATATCTTGCTTAGCATCCCACAATACTGCATAAAAATTTTTGTGAGATTACACATAGGGGAAGCCAACCCTTCGAGGGTAAATGTGTCCAAAATTGAAAAAAATCATAAAACCCAAAATAAAAATTATACCAGTGCCATACTGCATGTACACCTTGTTTAGCATCCTACAATACTGCAGAAAAATTTTTGTGAGATATCACGTGGGGGAGGCCACCCCTTCGGGGGTAAAAGTGTCCAATATTATACAAAAACAATCATGGGGGAGAGAAGATGGCCGCCGTCCAGTAAACACGTATAGAGAGTTTATGCTCGGAAAAATAGAGTAGAAAGTGAATTTAGAGGAAAAGTTGAGTGCTAGTGAGCAAAATAACGAAAAGTGTAATAAAATCTTCGGTTTTAAAAGAGTTGGGAAAGAAAGATAAAGACAATAAGAGAAGAAGGTACAGAGAAAACTCAGAATAGAAAAGTGAGGTTAGAAAGGACTAGAGAAATGAGGGGTAAGGGAGATTGGGGATTGAGAACTGGGATTTATAGAATAATAGAAGTAATGAAAAGAGAAATAAAGAAAGGAAGAGACACAAGGGGGAAAATTAAAAATGCGAGGGAAATATTGGAAGACGTATTAAAGGAAATACAGAAAGAAAGAGAGGAGATAAAAGAGCGTATGGAGAAGAGCAAGAGAAGGAATGACAAAACAACAAAGGAGAGTGGGGAAAAGGTAAAAAAATGCCAAGAAGAAATGGGAAAGCTAAAGCAAAAATGGGAAGGACACGAGATTAGATGCAAAACGGAACGGAAAAAAGAAGACGAAAGATTGGAGGACATAGAAGAAAGGATGGAAGACTGGGGAAAAAGGATGGAAAATTACAAGAAGCTTACAGAAGAATATGAAAGTAAAAGGATTAAAAACAATGTAATTATAACAGGGATTGAAGATTGGAACGACGAGAGTAAGATAGAATAACAAGTCAAAAGGTGGTTGGAAGAAAAGTTGGGAATTAATCCGAAAATAAAAAGAGTGTGGAAAATAAGGACAAAGAAAAGTATGATAGGAATAGAATGTGAAAGTTAGAGTGAAAAAATGAAAATTATGGAGAGTAAAAAAAAAGTTAAGAGGAACCATGGTGTATATAGAAAGGGATCTAACAAAACTGGAAAGAGAAATGCAGAGGGGAATTAGAGAAAGGAAAAAAATAGCGATCGAAGGCACTAGATCAGGAAAATTTAAAGGGGAACATGTAAGAGTAGCATACGGAAAGCTATACATTAGAGAGGATATTTTGGTATGGGACGAAAAGGAAAAATGTTTAAAAAAAGGTTTAACCTATTAATTTTAGTTAATGAAAGAAAAGGGACTTGAAGAGGCATAGAGAAGAAGAGCGAGAAAAAGAAAACAGAGGAAGAAAATAACATAGAAAAAGAAAAGAGAATGGAGGACTAGGATAGACGAAAGGTACAAAAAAGAGCAAGGATAGAAGTCAAAGAAGAGAAACACGCACCAAGCTGAAAAAGGTAGAAAAAGAAAGGAAAATACTGGAAGAGTGAGAGAGAAAAGGGTCATAGAGAAGGAAGGTATAACTGCCCAAAATCGAGACAGAAAGAAGGAAAGAAAGAAGTCAAGGAAGAAGAATAAAGTAGACAGAGAAGAGTTGATTAAAGACATTAGAAAAAATAGGTTGAGATAGAGAGCAGGCACGATAGAAATAGAAAAAGAAATATAAAATAGAGCGAGAATAGGCAAATAGGAAAATGAAGTATTTTAGAATAGAGAGAGAAGATAAACGCTGGATGGCGACCAGAAGGAAATAGGCTAAGGAACAATACATTTGTATATGTAAAATTTGTAAAACTTAAAGTTAAATAAAGATATTACTACAATACAAAAACAATCATAAAATTCAAACTGAAAACTATACCAATGCCATACTGCATGTACACCTTCTTTAGCATCCCACAATACTGCAGAAAAATTTTTGTGAGATATCACGTAGGGGAGGCCACTCGTTCGGGGGTAAATGTGTCCAAAATTGAAAAAAATCATAAAATCCAAACTAAAAATTATATCAGTGCCATACTGCACGTATACCTTGCTTAGCATCCCACAATACTGCAGAAAATTTTTTTTGAGATATCACGTAGGGGAGGCCAAGGTGTACGTGCAGTGTGGCATTGGTATAATTTTTAGTTTGGATTTTATGATTGTTTTTGTACAATATTGGACAGATTCACCCCCGAAGGGGTGGCTTTCCCTACGTGATATCTCAAAAAAAATTTTCTGCAGTATTGTGGGATGCTAAGCAAGGTATACGTGCAGTATGGCACTGATATAATTTTTAGTTTGGTTTTTATGATTTTTTTCAATTTTGGACACATTTACCCCCGAACGAGTGGCCTCCCCTACGTGATATCTCACAAAACATTTTCTGCAGTATTGTGGGATGCTAAACAAGGTGTACGTGCAGTATGGTGCTGGTATAATTTTTAGTTTGGATTTTATGATTATTTTTGTACAATATTGGACACTTTTACCCCCGAAGGGGTGGCTTCCCCCATGTGTTATCTCACAAAAAATTTTATGCAATATTGTGGGATGCTAAGCAAGATGTGTGTGCAGTATGGAACTGGTGTAATTTTTAGTTTGGATTTTGACCCGACGAGTACTATGCCTACCCTATCAACATACAATAGGGGTACTTTTTAGGGGTTGTAATGCATGTTAGTACGTTTTTTTGTTGTTTTGAGTCATTTTGCACAACCCCCAGCTGGTCTGCACCGGTTATTTTATATTTTTAAAAAATTTATTTTTTCATTGGAGACGAACGTTGTAAACTTCAGACTCATAAGAATATTGTGAAAAATTGAAAAGAGAAAAACGCTGCCAATTCATTGGCACTTAGCTTCCTTAAACTTTACTATTTGTTCCAATATATATGTGATGTAATTTTGAATATGTACTAATATTAATATTATAATCTGAACAGAATATATTTGAATTAATTTTTTTTAAACAAAAATCTGAAAAATTTATTATCGTTACATTTAGATTTCTGTTTAAGTTTATGTGCCAGATGATTTCCTGTATTAATAAGTGTACTTATTCTTTATATATATATATATATATATATTTATCTGATATAGAATTGTGCATTATTTACCCTTATCGTTGATGATGTTATTGGTTAAATATTATTAAATATTAAATACAAATTATATAAAATACAAAAGGTATAAAATAGGCAAGTACCTTTTTTCTACCAGAGGATATCAATAGACTAGAAATTGTTGTTCAAACAATCAAAATATACCAGAATAGTATTTAAAATTTTTTTTAAATATCTTTAAAAAAGATATAATTTTTCTATAGAAGATGGGATGCGTCTTAAATTTTTTTTTTAATTTATTTGTTTATTTATTATTTATACTCCGACGGACTAAAAGTCTAATTGCAATATGTTGTTCAACGACGAAAAGCATACACTGATTGCAAAAACTGTCAGATATCTAAAGATCATGTTTAAGATAGTACTGTCGGTATAGAATTACCGTACAGATTTTGATATAACTTAACATACTGGTTCAAAAGTAACTCAAAGAATTTTTTGTGCGACTGGGGTAAATGTAACCAAAGTTTTTAACATTTTCATTATCATGCAGATATCACAGTGTATTATGGGAAATCAATTTCAATTAATTATTTTGCAAAAGTTACCGTTCAGTTTTTGTAGTAGTAGTAACTTTATTTATAACATTACGTTTTACAAATTTATATAAAAAGTTATACTTGCATTATTCCTTAACCTATTTGCTTCTGGTCGCCGTCCAGCATTTATCTTCTCTCTCTATTCTAAAATACTTAATTTTCCTATTTGCCTATTCTCGCTTTATTTTATATCTCTTTTTCTTTTTCTATTTAACCTGCTCTCTATCTATCCTACTTTCTTTCTAATACCTTTAATCAACTCTTCTCTCTCTTCTTTGTTCTTCTCCCTTGTCTTCTTTCTTTCCTTCTTTCTGTCTTGTGTTGGGCTTTTATACCTTCCTTCTCTATTTTCCTCTTTTCTCTCACTCCTCCAATATTTTTTCTTTTTTTACTACCTTTTTCTGCTTATGATGCATGTTTCCCTTCTTTGGGTCCTAACCCCACTCTTTTACCCCTGATTACTCTTTCTTCCTTTCCCTTTCTTTTTTTTTATACCTTTCGTCTCTCTTAGTCCTCCATTCTCGTTTCTTCTTCTATTTTCTTTTCTTCTTTGTTTTCTTTTTCTCGCTCTGCTTCTCGATACCACTTCAATTCCCTTAACTTTCATTAATCCAGATTAGACCATTTTCCTCTTCATCCCATTCCAAAATATCCTCTCCAAAGTATAGCCTTCCGTATGATACTTTTATGGTATGTTTTCCTTTTATTTTTCCTGATCTCATGGCTCCAATCATAATTTTTTTCTTTTCTCTAATTTTCCACTGCATTTCTCTTTCCTGTTTTGTTAGATCCCCTTCTATATATACCCTGGTTCCTCTTAACTTTTTTTTATTCACCATAATTTTCATTTTTTCGCTCCAACTTTCACATTCTATTCCTATCATACTTTTCTTTGTCCTTACTTTCCACACTCTTTTTATTTTCGGATTAATTCTCAACTTTTTTTCAAACAACCTTTTGACTTGTTCTTATATCTCACTCTCGTCGTTCCAATCTTCAATCCCTGTTATAATTACATTGTTTTTAATCCTTTTTCTTTTATATTCTTACGTTAGCTTTTTGTAATTTTCCGTCCTTTTTTTCCAAGCCCTACATCCTTTCTTCCATGTCCTCCAACCTTTCATCTACCTCTATTTTTTCATTTTTCCGTTTCATTTAGCACCTGGTCTCGTGTCCTTCCCATTTTTACATTAGTTTTTCCATTTCTTCTTGGCATTTTTTTAACTTTCCCCTATCTCCTTTCTTGATTTGTTATTCCTTTTCGTGCTTTCCTCCATACGCTCTTTTATCTCCTCTCTGTCTTCCTGTATTCCTTTAATACGTCTTCTAATATTTCCCTCGCCTTTTTTATTATCTCCCTTGTGTCTCTTCCTTTCTTTATTTCTCTTTTCATTACTTCTATTATTCTATAAATCCCATTTCTCAATCTCCAATCTCCCTTACCCCACATTTCTAAAAGTAATAAAACCAATTAATTGAAAGCCAAAAAGTCACATTTAACCTTAAGCAATTAAGTACATCAGTGCGGCTTTTTTAAATAAGTGTAACTCGTAAATAAACACAAAATAAAAAGTGCCCTCATTTTGACTAGGTAAGTAACGACAGTACTACCTTAACATAATTTTTAAGGCTTTCGATGGGTATTATAAATACTTCACTTTAATTTGCTGCCTCTAATTTTTTTTTTATTTCTACCACTCTCACTCATGTATCGAACCGTATTTTATAACACAAATTGTGAGCAACTCTATTTAACGTCTGTGGTGTGTCATAAAATAACTAATAATAATCTTACCTACAAAAATACTTTTTTAAGAATAACATAATTACTACTAAATGAATTTTAATGGCAATTATTGTAAATAATAAGTAATTGAAAACTCATTTAAATGTATGTTATTAATTTTAATAAGCATCATTTATATATATATATACAGGCCGTTCCGATATTGAACGTCAAAAATAGTACTACGAGATAGAGGAGGGGGTTCTAAGACATACGTAACTTTTCCGTTTTTCGATTAAACGCATAAATTTTGAGTTATTGGCAATTAAAAATTTAGAAAATCAGCCAATCAGCACGCGCCTTCGTTACCGCGCCGGCGACAGAGGAGAAAGTGGGCGGAGCTTCCGCACTAAGGAAGAAGCACCGGGGAACGGGAAAGAGAGCGCCTAACCTTCCCTGCTATACTTGTTTAGCTAAAAACATAGTCGCTCACTGCGTTGACCTACGAGTCCTCGGACGGACAAGCGGCTGAGCGCTATAGATATACCTATAGATATTGTATGTGTTCGTTGTCTGTCTTCTCACGTGTGAAACTCGTAAGGCGGGCTTGTGTTGGTTACGTATCCTGTACGAGTATATGTCTCTGAGGCGTCTCAGCGTATCGATGCGAATGTCTATTTGTACAAGGATTTGATGTTTTCTATTTTAATAATTAAAATATAGACTTGGATATAAACATTCAAATAATATAAAATCAAAATAAATTCACTAAATTAATCTGGTTCTTTATCAAAACTACTTTTTTATTCAGAAATCCATGTTCTTGAAACGATTTCTGATTAAGAAAATGCAACTGATTATTATTATTTAATGAATAAATAATAAGTAAATACTAAGAAAAATATTAATTACTCAGAGATAAATAAATCAATTATAAAAAACTATTTCTTAACTATTTGCGCGTTATCGTATAAGAGTGCGAATATCCGATTCATTCCAAAGGACGGGAATGGGGCGGAAGAATGGGACTAATTACGGTAATTAATTCATATATAGGATAAATGAATATTTGCAATAAGATTGATGAATTTTATCATGTTGTTAATTGGCCTCTGGCTGATTTTTTGATACGTCAAGAGCTCTTAAAAAGCATCTAGAAGAGTACAGTCTTTGAAACATTGTACACAGATTCTCTGATGCATTACTCATAAGTTTAAAAAATTACCGTCTTTGAATAGACTTCAAATTTAAATAATGCAAGTTTAAATGCATTTTTTATTCTGTGCATCGGTCTCTGGCTTGTCTTTCGATACCTAAAGTACTCGTAAAAAAAATCTACAACGGATTAATTTTTAAAACACTGCACACTTCCCTTGATGCATTAAGAATAAGTTTTAAAAATTACCATCTTTGAATAGCCTCTAAATTTAAGTAATACAAGTTAAATTAATTTTTTTCGTGCTGTGATTCGGCCACTGGCTTGAATTTTGATACCTCAAATGCTCGTAGTTGTTCCAAATACTTTAAAATAATAAAAGATTTGATGTGGCATAACAACAAATTAATGAATTGTTTAAACAAACGTTATCGAGAAATCGCGATTTTTCAAGTGAAATGCTCGAGAAAGGTCGCATAAAATTATTCAGGATGATGCCGCATATTTAAAGCTTATAACATATACTTGTTGTTCCACATCTTCTTCTTAATTAAAGTGCTTCATGTCTCCGGTGTCCGGTGTCCGGTGTCATCTTAGGGTTCATATTTTTTTTTTATACGTAACAATCTAATAATTTTTTGGACCTAACAATATTTTTGGACCTTATAATATTTTTGGGCTTTATAATTTTTTGGGCCTTATTTTTTGGGCCCTATAATATTTTGGGCTTATAATTTTTTGGGACCTAAAATTTTTTGGACCCTATAATATTTTTGGGCTTTATAATTTTTTGGGCCTTATTTTTTGGGCCCTATAATATTTTGGGCTTATAATTTTTTGGGACCTAAAATTTTTTGGACCCTATAATATTTTTGGGCCTTATAATGTTTGGGCCTTCTTTTTGGGCCCTATAATATTTTTGGGCCTTATAATTTTTTTTGATCCTAAAAATTTTTAGTCCTTATTTTTTGGGCCTTATAATTTTTTGGTTCCTACAATTTTTTGGGCCTTATTTTTTATGCTCTATAATATTTTTGGGCAATATAATTTTTTGAGCCTTATAAATTTTTGGCCCTATAATCTTTCTAATGAACAATCATTAGATTATACGGTTGGTGAGGTAGGGATGTACTGTCTTACTTAACTGCAATTTATTGAAAACTCACCATTTAAGTAGGGATTAATGTCTTGGGCCCTATAATTTTTTGGGTTATTAGATTATTGTGATATTATATTATGCTATTTATGCTATTTATTTATTTATGATTGTTTTGTGTTAATTTTTATTTTTTTGAAGTTTTATAAGCCTTTCAGCGTCAACCGTTATTTAATATTTTATTAATATATGTTATATTGTATATTGTATAAAATATATAAATTACGTTGCCCGAGTCTCACGACATGGACGTGCTGATAAGGCACATGGCTTACACTCACTCAGTACAAAATACATAAATAAATAATAAATATATATTTTGTGCTTTCAGGGTATCCTTTTAAAGAATCATTGCAGCGCTATATCTATGTTGCGGCCACATTTGTTATAAAATGCTTCTTTGTGTAGCAGCGCTGTACATATTAATTATAGCAGCCGCTACATCAATATTATACAATGTGTTTATACATACAAAATTAAGAATATGAATCTATAAAATAAATTTTTTGTTTTCTGGGTTTGAAAGAAAATTTTTTAGAGAATCTTTATTGTAGCATTACATCTATGTTGTTTTCGCATTTATTTTAACATGCTTATTAGTGTAGCAGCGCTGTATTTATTAATTATAGCAGCCGCACAGTGTGAAAAAATTTTTTTCCTGTTCGTAAACCTAATATCTGACGATTGCGTGAACCAAATTGGATGAAATTTGAACAGGATATACATTGAGTAGTGTAGAATAAAAGAAAAATATCAGGAACACCCAAAAATAATTTTCAGATCCAGAAAATCCGGGGCAAAATGAGGTACTTTCGTTTTTTAGTTATAAATCTGGCCATACGCTTACAACTCGTGTTACTTTTATTGTATAAACAGTGTTGCTTATATATTTCAGTCGAACAAACATCAATCCATCGTAAAAAGTAACCTACAATTTTTTTTTCTCCAGAAAAATCGATTAAACTTGAAAAAATGTGTTTTTTATGGTCAAAAAGAAAATATTTCTTCTCAAACCTGAATGCAACGATAAAATGTTTCTTAAACGGCTTGCGATAATTCAAAGGAAACTTTTTAAAGCAAAATACTGCCGAAAATGTATAACATAACCTATAAACAGCTTTTCCGGATGGAAAATACTAGGCTTATTACTCCGTTCTAACTGAATGATGAATTTTAAATGAAAACTTGACATAGACTCGGAAAATTTAAATATCAAAGAAT
This sequence comes from Megastigmus stigmatizans, assembly GCA_900490015.1. Lineage (NCBI taxonomy): Eukaryota > Metazoa > Arthropoda > Insecta > Hymenoptera > Megastigmidae > Megastigmus > Megastigmus stigmatizans. Next base: position 653 of record UELV01174784.1, on the reverse strand, counting down.
TCTTACATTAATAAAATTATGCAAAAAACGATAAAAATATGTCACATATCCAAAATTTTGTCCAAAGTCGGAAAACTCAAGAAAAAGTGGCTATTTTTAACTTTCAATCTATAGAGCCTATCATATAACCATAATTGTACGTACCATAATTTTTGTATATATAGTTTATTTCTCGCGTGATTCGCGAGCTCTACATATGATATAACCTTCAAAATTAAAAAATCTGCGCAATTCACACTATTCGAACTTCTACTCAGGTCATAGTGGTGGGCGATATCTGGAAAAGTATCGGTCTTTGATATTAATAATTATTTATTAACTCTATTAAGTAAACCCTAAGCATCTACATCTGATAACCCCACACGCTCCAGGTGAAATTTAAATAACACCTAAATTATATCAATAAACTAAACCCTAACCGTTTACACCTAATAACCCCAGGCTCTCGAATATAAATTTTTAATGTCAGATAAATTATTAATTGAATAAACCATAAGCTTGTACACTAATAAGCCCACGTTCTCGGGTTACAATTTAAATACCATATAAATTATTAATTAAATAAACCGTGAGCATGTACACTTAATAACTCCACGTTAAAAAATTAAGGTAAATGAAATTTGGACTGGATATACATTAGGTAGTGTAGAATG
>UELV01174781.1:0-23051 GCA_900490015.1 Megastigmus stigmatizans | reverse complement strand
AATGCATCGACAGAGATGTGTATAAAAGCAAGTGCAATGTTGATTAGGTATTGGAAATGAAGAACTACAATACATATGGTACATGCAAATTTACACACACGACTTAACCTAGTAACTATGAATTAAGACGCGAAGTGCACTTTGCATAGAATACAACAGTGATGAGTTATTTTAGTATTTTAGTTTGTAAGTCTTTTAGTTTATATAGAACCAGACCAGCGAACAGGAAATGATTTTCCTCTGCTGGGTTACTTTTGTAACGTGTTATTATGTGCAATTTATTCTATATTTTTCTTCTGGTATTAATAAATAAAAAAAATAAAATAAAATAAATATGGTATCTTGCAAGAATGAATTATTCTAATAATGGAAATCAATCGAAATACCAACGTAGTCGACCTTTAATTATATTATGAACAGAAATAAAACCATTAGAAAACAGAGTGTAGCATTTTTGCCAATACTACCTTATAAAGTAACAAAATATCCAACAGTATATACGATTATGTCTAATTTGCTTGACATTTAGCAAACAAAGCAAAAATTTTTGCCAGTTGCATGTGATGAAGGCGTTATTAGTTCGCTCGCCATGTTAAATTTATAAAAGAAAAAGAATTTAAACCTATAATATTATATCTTGTCAGTTTTCACACACTTAAGGTAATTTTGAGTTGCATCGGTAAGTATTAAAAAAATAGTGGTGTGTAAAATGTTCTCATTGAATCAGGTTTATTTGGTGTATATATCGCAGATCAAGTTCTCAATGGAACTAACTATGCTCGATCTAGTAAAGAGCTGAACATTTTAGCAGAAGCTTTTGTACGTTTACAGCTTCAAGTAATTTTTGAATCTGTGAATATTGACAAGTACGAAGAAGAATTGACATTAATATAGAAGTATTGCAACACATTTTCAAGTAATGAATATGATGAAATTAGAGTAATTATTGAAAATTTGAAAAGAGAAAGCTTATTATCATTCTACAAGATTTTATAAAGTTTATAAACACATGATGCAAAGAATCTCTACTCTTTAAATATTGGAACAATTTTTTAATTATGATAACTTTAAGGCGTAATTTTATAAGAGCTGACAGAGAGGGAAGCTGGCTACTTCATATCAGAATTTTAAGAAAATTCTAACCAATATTCCGTAATGGACCGTGTCAATTATGCTAGATGGCCTGCTATATATTTAGACGATATGATCAATTCTCCACATGTTGCACCCGAAGTTTATTCGCAATTTCTAAAGGGACGTTTTGTAGTGAACCATTCAAAGACTGCCTTTTCATCAGTGGGTATTCAACAAGCTTTAGAGCAGACAATCAATCGTTTGAAAAAAGCGTTTCTGGCATTATAGGTGTAACCAAAAAAGGAATCGATGGGTCTATGGGATATCGTATATCATGAAATTCTTGATATCAATACGTATTTCAAAAAAATTACTTTTGAGAGAAATGACAACTATTTACAAGTGCATTACAAACATTCTCTAATTAATCCTAATTATTCGAAAATTAAGATGGAAAGATTGGCAGATATTTAAGGACTTGGTAAAGCAATTCTGTGACTTTATTACAAATTTATTTAAGTCACGACAGATGACAGAAGATTTGACAGTCACGAGAGAAGAATTGATCTTGTTTTCGATTCCTATTTTGAAAATTCTCTTTATACAATCTATGAAAACGTACCGTTACCCAAAAAAGAAGAAAAATGTTGGTCATCAGAAAACAATAAGTAATTACTTCAAACATTTATTCGAAATTATGTAATGAAAAATGGAAGTTTTATTTGACCTGAAATTGAAATTATTTGTAGTGTTATGCAATACGAAATATATATTTCAAGTAATATTAAGTAACGTTTGCAATCATCACTTGAGGCAATGCAGCGTAATGATATTGAAGAAACCGATTTAAGAATAATGGTACATATGAAACACGCTGTTTCAAACGATCACTTGAAAAATGTATATCTGATATCGTCCGATACTGATGTAAAAGGTATTAGTCTTACTTACTGGAGATTATTTGAAGAGAGCGGTTTCAAAGTAAGTATTTTTTTTTATTGACTAAAATGTTATTTGGATTTATTTTTATTCTAAATCCTTTATTTGAAATAATTTTTGGAATATTGTAAATATTAATATCATATGTTTAAGGCTTATTATTATATTTTATATAGTCACTATGGATATAAGCTGATGTAAATCAAAGCATTAGAGATGTTCCATTACACTTACTAGCTACATTTCACGGAAATGAATTGTGTTCAATTCTGTTTGCAGTACGTCATCGAAGTGGAGCAAATAACACTAACAGTAGGAACCAAATTAGCAGTAGTTTGTGCCGAATCAACTAAATATTTAAGTTAATTCACTGAAGGTACTACAGTTTTGGGTACCTTACTTATATTATTTTTTAAAATAAAGTAATCACATTTATATATTTCTGCAGATATCACTGAAGAATCTAGGTATTTATATGTGAAAAATACGGAAGATTATCTTTACAAAGTGTGGAAAAAAATTCCGCATGTGAAACATTCGATGACTTGCGTTATTGGTATTACTATTATGCAAAGAATACTATAATAACTAGTTTACCACCAACAAGTAATTCGATAAAATTACATATATTGCGTGCATTTTGTGTTACTTATTTACAAAAAAAAAACTATTTTAATCCAAACATATAAAATTAGAATCCAATTTATATGGTTTAGTAAAAGAAAACGTAATGCTAAATCCAACAGGAATACCTACAGTACTGCCACCGATAGATGAGCTCACACCTAACTGCAATTATAAGGTATACGCTCAAGAAATTCTTGTCGCTGCATTGCTGCTGAACATTCGTGTATTTCATTTTGCTTTTGTAAAACGGTGAAGGATGCGTGCAAAAATACTATGTGAAAATTTCATTTCTCCTCTAATGATTTTTATATAAAATGAAATATTTTTATATAAAATTAATTAATTTTAATTTAATTATAAAAAAATTTAAATTTATTTTAAATACAGCGAAGAGCGGCATTTCTAACTATATATTTTATCAGCAAAATTACAAAATATGATATATTTCACTAATTCTTTAATCCACATTCTTAAACACCGATTTATATTCTTATGTTTTTTACTGTAACATGAGTTAAATTACAAAATACTAAAGAATAATAAATAATAAAAATCATAATTCGTAGAAATATTTTTAATACTATCTAGTAAGATATAAAAATTATTCGTATTATTAGGATTAGGATTTTAAAATAACATATTATGATCCGTTTCATTATATTTGAAGTACCATAAATATGATTTATTTTATCTCTGATCAGAAATATAGTTCTCATCGCAGCAGGTACGCGCTTCGTGGCAATTTACTACTCAAAAATATATTTATTTAAAACTGTAAATATACATTAATTCGATAACATAACATATCAGATTCTTATGGAATCTGACAATAGTTTTATATCCAGCAAATGAGAAAAATCACCACCTTTGATTCTGGAAATTCTGTTATCTAAGTGTCGAAAAAAGATATTATTTTACAATAACATTGTTCTTAACAATCGAAGACCTATATATTCGACAAAACAAATGTTATATAAGGATTCAGGAGGTCAAAATCCTTAAGAAACAACATCAAATTCATGGGCACTATCAATAAACATGTTTGCATACGGAACACGGATGCGGCGACTAACTATCAAGCAACATCATCAAAGAAATAATAAAAATATAATGAAATTGAAAATAAAATTAGTACGGACATAAATAAAGTACTAATTTTCTCGGATTCACTATGCATGCTAAATGTGCTTCATAACAAATCAAGCAACAACATCATCAAAGAAATAATTAAAAAAAATATAGTGAAATTGTAAATAAAAATAGTACGAAGTACGAACATAAATTTAAGGTGGTATCTTCACATGCAGGGATACAAGAGAACGAAAAAGCAGACAATCTGGCAAAGAAACAGCTAGAATAGTAGAACAGCGTTTGCAAAATATACCAGTGTATTTCTCACAATTAAAAAAAAAGTAATACTATTCCAAATATATTGCGAATTATTTTACCTGAGAGATTCAGTATTCATCCACTAATTTGAATAGTTTGTTAATCATGAATTAGACATAGAACTTTTGTAAATTTAAAAAAAATCCTGTAAAAGAGCATATTTATTATTTTGGGGTGCTTAATGCTTTAAAATACAATTTATTATTTTAAGTAAATTAAAAATGAATTGTGAACTATAACATCGTTACATTTTGTATCTCTAAAACACAATAAGAAAGCTTCAATGTCAAAATAAACTGACTATCATCATCCAATTACAGTGGGAAAAACAACTTTCATAATTTCTAAAAGTAAATTCTTTGTTTTACATCCAGTAGAGTCCAGTACTTACGAATATGCCGGCTGATGAAAGTGTAACTTCTATATTATCAAACTTTTGAAAATGAAGTGTTCGTCATGTCAGTTAAAATGAAAAATCGTTTTTGATAGAAACAATTTTCAAATTACACTTTAACAATTTAAATATTGTTTATTTTATAGGGCACTAGAAGGAAAAAGATCCAGTCCAAACGCATGTCTCCAAGAACGGCAAGTAGATATATATTCCAACATAGCAACGAGTCAGCTCAAACAATTCATGATTGCAGCTATTAATAATTTCAAGTTTATAATTGCTGTAACCGTTCGCGGACACGTATTAAGGAATTCTCGCGAACGAGTCATGAAAAATACACAATATATAGTTCTTAGTCACAGAAATGCGCCGGTGAAATATTCACAACAGAGCTGGCAACCTTATATACCTATTGTCACTTCGGCAATATTTATGTTTATAATAGTGTATTATATTAGATAATCGAGTGAATCAAGAGCAACACAAGTATGGAAGTTAACAGCAACTTCGATATGGCAATGTTGAAAAGTCTATATGACACCGATAACTTCAGGATAGCAAGACAACTACAAGTATTTATAGGATTATGGCCGTACCAAACTGGAACTGGAAGAAAAATACGCCAAGCAGCCGTAATGGCAAATTTATTGTTAATTATGGTTCCAATCGTAAGTTAAAATTCATATCAAATGAAAATATAAACTAACTGCTAAATAATTTTTTGGGAACTTACTGTTACGTTTCTTTTATTCCCTACAATTAATTGTGTTGGGATGTTTAACGATCGAAAGTTGGCATTGTATTAAATTAAAGTGTAACGTACAAGAAGCTCAAAAAAGAAAAAACATACAAGTACATGAAAAAAGAGTTACAATTGTCGAGTCAGAGGCAGAAGCCACAATATGTTTTGAGCGGTAAAAGACATGCCATTTTAGCGGAGCGCCACAAAGACGCCAAGTGCTGAAAAACCTTCCGTCTCGAGACATAAATTTTACTCAATTTTAGGTTGGGATTATTTGCATACGTTTATTTATATAACTCTATCAATTTAAAGGGAGATTTTATATCACTGAACCAAAAACAAATCACTGATGTTAATTTTTGTTTGAAATGAATAGAGTTATTATAAAACGTATAACGTAAATAATGCCAACCAAAACTTGAGCACAATAGGTATGTTCCAGACTAAAGGTTTATCACCGCTTGGTGAAGATAGTGGCTTTTGCAGCACTCCGCTGAAATGGCATGTTTTTCACTGCTCAAGTGAAATACCTAGCGTCTTTCTCAGTGCTCAACTGAGACAGCGGCTTCTGCGACGCTCCCGATAGATAAAGTTCACAAATGCAGTCACGACTATTGTTGTCTATAGAATTTAACTATTAAGCCGTATATTAACTACCTTGTGCACATACACTGGCATTCCAAATCAGACTATAGATCATTATTAGTTGGAAAATGACTAATATTCCCACCAGAATAATATTCATGATAATTCGATATAAGTTGTAATCTGTTGATTTTATACTAAAATTAAAAAGAACTCTTAGGTGCATAGTACTAGAAAATTTTGCGGCGTAAATTATGATGTATGCTCTGAGATGCTATGCTGTTTAATGTTTTTGATAGTAATTATTTGGAAATATACACTTACTTGGCACGTCGAAAACAAGGTACTTAAATTAACTTTAAAAATTAAATCATTATAAAATAATAAGTATGTTATTGTATCTCGTTACTTTCTGCAGCTAAAAATTGTGTATAAAACAATCGCGCTGTACTGGTCCAATTTCGACGATGCAGAAGAGATAGCCATAATGACGAAATTTGCTTCTAAAGGAAAGATTACGGGTATTTGGTATATTGGTATGTAGCTCTTTCAACTCCTGTTGAAAAAATCCAGCTGGATTCCACTGGATTTTCTTGGATTTTCCTGGATATTGGGTCTGAATATTCAGTGCGGATCGTTCCAGGTGCTAGATTTTTATAATTAATTACGAAGAACTTAGGTAAGCATAATTTGGGTGCCCATATTTTATGATAGCAAGCGGCTGATAGCACTTAAACTGAGGAATTGGGTATTATTATTGCAATTTTTAATATTTTCATTAAATAAGATAATACTTAAAAATTGGAATATTAAAACTCAATAACCCAGTTTGGGTGTTATCATCCGCATGGTATCACCAAATGTGGACACCCAAACTATGCGTACATATCCAGCCCCAAAGCCAGAAAAATCCAGGAAAATACATGAAGATGTATGCCCATATGTATATTTTCAACAGGTAGACGATGTTATATTTTTCGATACGATTTACAATCCTTATAATCCTAATTATTTATATATCATACAGTACGTTCGGTAATTAAAAAAAAAGTATAATTGTAATATTGTATTATGTACAGCATTTGTGTTTTTGTCTGGATTATCATTCTCGCTACTTCCTCTGGGTGTTATAGTATTAGATTTTATAAATCCACTAAACGAATCTCGAGAGAAAATATCGATCGTACGTGCCGACTTTTTCTTGGATTCAGATAAACAGTATTACATCATTCACGGTGTCTGCGTAATAACCACTATTACTATATGCATGGTAGTATGTTGTGTTGATATAAATTACGTAGTAGTCACCCATCAAACTCTCGGAATGTTTTCTGTTATCATGTACGTGAGTTTCATAAAGGAAATACATATTATTTAACACATGCGTGGGAATTACCCTTTTCTTGCACTTGTACGGAAACTGTTAACTTTTCTCTAGTAGTAAGACAAGTGAACATTTCCGCACGCTTGAGAGCATTTCTGCACTAGTACAGCAGAAAAGTAACGATTGCTGTAAAAGTGACAGTATATACGCATTTTGTGCTCAGAAAATAGGTACAAGAAAAAGAACCATATCCACGCATTTTTTAAAAATCTATGTTGTATGCGACATGCCAGGAAATAGGCTATTCCACTGGTGCGTTCGCAGATGCGTCTTGTGCAGTAAACTTTCCGCTCGTGGAATTCGTAGACTATTTTCTACACTAGTTGCACAATGTACTGCTTGTACATTCTTCGTCAGTTTCATTAATTATTTGATATTTCTAACAATATTCTATTTTCAGACATCGAATTAAATTGGCAACTAAATGTTATAATCCTACAACAAATTCTGACTTTCATTACATTACTGAAGCTATTAAATTACACAATGATGCCTTACGGTAAAGTAAAAACTTTTTATTATTGCTTTTATTTAGATAAGGTATAGTGGATCGACTCACTGATAGATTATTTCTATATGTTTTTATACTTATAATTTAACTAGTTTTTACTATATTAAATTATAAGGACATATAGACAAATGAGTTGGTTAGAATAACAATGTCTTAGCGATAGTATAATAAAAACATATTTTTGTTATATTTAATTTCCAGGCGGTTCATTGGGGTGGAGTGGGGGTGAACTACTTATCCCTGCCAACTGAAAACGTTCTTGATTATATATTTTGTATTCTTAAAAACTATTAGGAAGATACTCTCGGTTGGCAGGTATCACTAGTTCACCCCACTCTACCCGCAAAGTAAGCACAAATAACTGACATGAGATAATATCATATATATATCGACACGCATCATATAGCTAAACGCAGAGATCCAAATAAAAGTTGTATATTATGATTCTTTAGAGTAAAAGTTACTCTGTATTTTTCCTGATCTCAACGTAGAAAGCTTCCAGAGAAGAAAAATGAAAGAGAAAAAAATGTTCCCAAAAATGCTTAACAACCATTTTTAAGACTTATGAAACAAAAATTAAGTAGTTTTCAGAATTTTTTTTTTCGTATGTGTGTGTGTGTGTATGCATGTATTACCTCTGTATGTCGAGAACGCATGTACCGCATTCAAAGTGTAAATATTTGTTCTAAGGTAAATGACCCAGTGACTGTACACGACTAGTAAATGGACAACACTAGTATCTGAACGCGTTCGACCAATCACAACCAAGGAAATCGTCCAGACACTGGGGGTGTCTAATCACTAGTACATGTTCTTAAGTGTCCATTCACTGGGTCTTTTACCTTACTCGGTTTTTTAGTTGTATGACTGTTGAAAAATAAATTATAAGATTCATTGCCTTTCTTTTGTTCTATATCAGAAAATTGCTTTTTGATTTTTAGTTTTCTAACATTTTTGTTAAGCGAAGTTTAATGTTAAATAAACTTATAATATGCGTTTAAAAGAGCATTAAATTGACTTCAATTTATGTATTATTTTATTAAATTGTTTCCGTCGTGCTTTTGTTATTTCGAAAATAGTACATTTCGACACGGGGGCGGAAGAGGATTATTTCACTCACGAGACGTTTTTCGGCCGAGCGAAGCGAGGTCGAAAATTCGAGTGAGGGAAAAATCCTCTTACGCCCTAGTCTCGAACCGTATTTTTCGTCACGAGAGCCGTAAAGTCGCATCAAACATGCGATTTTGAGGTTAGAGTGACGAAAATGTCATTTTTTGAAACTATGGTTATAACTTTAGAATTTCTTTATTAATCATTATGAAATTTTACTAAATATTATAGATTATTGTTAATATGAATTTGCTAAATTTTCAGGCATTAATGTTTTATATTTTTTGAGAAATTAACATTATGGAAAAAATTGGTTTTCTATAGGATTCGAAAACAGGTGTAAAACTGTTCAAATTGTTTCAAAATTTTATATATTAATAGCATTTTTGTTCCTTGAGAGCTGTATATTTTTTCTATACATTTAGTTAATAAGTTTTGAAGGTATTTCAATTTTTCTGATTTTTAAGATTTTTTTCAAATATTTATATTTATTTCAATAATGAATTGATGGAATTTGATGCTTAATATCTCATTCAAAGCGACTAAAATATACAACATTCTATACTTATGTCAATACAGATTCATCGCCATGATAGAGAGTTCGTATTCTTTGCTGTTTCTTGTTGTTATTGGTCTTACTATCGCTTATTTTGCTCTCGGCACCTTTGTGGTAAGTTCATTTTACCAAATTGAATAAAAATTATAGTCAATGTTTTATAAAATTTATACAGTTTTTTCACGTAAGCATTACAGTACATATCTATTTATGAGTAGATATTATTCCGAATTAAACTTTTTTCATTCTTACAAACAATCTCCTACGATCCTTCTAAATAATTCAGTAGTTTTCAAATTACGGCGACTCAACAGTCTTATATTACAATGTGTATGTATAGCTATATAAAATCCCTTTTGTTCATTCCCTCCCAAATTCTGAAAATTATTCATTTTAGAATGTTTGTTAATGGTATACAATTCTATAAATCCATTCATTATGGGGCTCATGATTGAAATGAGGCATAGTTTATGATTTCCTGATTATGGAGCATCCTTCAATTTCTCATAAACCTAACGAATTAGTTGTAAATTCATAATAATAGACATTATACGTAATTAGGATTGTGCAAAATTAAAGGGAGGTTACTGTCTTAAAATTCGAGAAAATTTTGGATGAAACATTTCGATTTATCTTACAGAACATGCTTAAAAACATGATTTTTTTAACAAGAGATACATATTTAAGGTTACACATCATTTGAATATATAAGAAAAATCTTTACGTTAACAACTGTCTTAAGAGCTTATTATTGACACTGAAATGGGTTCTGAGATTTCCTACTTAGGCCCGAACCATAGATGGATGTTAATGACAAGTCAGCTCGTCTCATCTAAAGGCTTCATGCCGAAGTTTTTCGGTCCAAAGCAGAGGACCTCCTTATTATAAAATTTACAATCGTCGAAAAAGTCATTAAAATTTTATCAAAATATTAAGGTTATAGAATGCAAAATTCGAACGTTTAAACCTCCCTTATCTTGAAATTTGACCATTTTTTTAGTTTGTGATAGCATAAGCTATATTTTGTATACTACATTCTGCGTAAGGAATACGGGGGCTTCTTTGGTGTTCTTAGCCATGTTCTACTTATGAAAAATTATCTAAAAAATGTACTTAATTATTAAGTTTTATTTGTAACATAAACAGGATTTGTTATTATTTACGAATAACAAAGTGAAAATAGATTACATTTATTTTGACTGACGATTTATTTATCTAAATTCAATAAAATGTAAACAAATCCTATACATCCACTGCATTTTTAGATATTGAATTTGATGAACAGACTAAGAATTTTGGATTTAGTAAGATTAATTGCATTATTAATGGGTGTATTGGTTCATCTTATCTTCCTTAGTTGGCCTGGTCAAATGATCGTAGACAGCAGTCATGAATTATTTATCGCTTCGTAAGTATTATAACTTCAACTATACATTTAATTTACGTTTATATGGGCAATATTAATAGTGATACATTTTTTATCAGTTACGCCAACGAATGGTACGAGATTTCAGATAAGGGAAAAATGTTGCTGAATTTTGTCATGTTAAAATGTGTTACACCTTCCATATTAACAGCTGGAGGTTTATACATCTTAAATTTTGAAAACTTGTTAACTGTAAAGCATTTCATTTATGTTTAAATGAATCAGTTTGTTCAATATACAATAACGTAGTTTTAAAAACTTTTATTTTCAGATAATTAAGACTACTTTGTCTTACATGGCTATTGCGACTACTATGCAACAGAAATAATCACAAATTGTGAAACTAAATAAAACGACGTTGCACCGTAGACGAAAACGTGTATTATATTTTAATACAATATCTATAGAGCACAACCTGAATCTGAAAAAAGCAGCCAGTTAAAAAATTATACTTGATCATCTGGTTTAAAGTTTTAGTACTAGATCTGCTCAATTTGGTATTCAAATAATAGATCAACTTGAAATTAATCATGTTTAAAATTATCCAGGTACAACCTAATGATAATTATAATATAATACAGTACCTGTATAGCCTTGATGTAGACTTTATTAGAATAATCATGGATTTAACTAGTATTATATAGCAAGTTTGATAATTTTATAGATTCTATAGCTTTCACAGGTTTCAAATATATTATTACTATGACCCAAGGATTGGAATACAGATTTGTCATTTTTTTTACCTATTTTTGCTTTAGGGGATGTGCTATGGTTGGAAAGATTCCTACCTTACCGGTTCTAGCTAACATTTAACGAAATACGTAGAGATAGACATTAATTTTTGGAAAAAAACTCTGTCACCATCTCGATTATAATATCATCAAGTTTCATGAAATTCCATCCACAATCCATAGATTTTCGTCGCCAAAAATACGTTCGTAATAATTCACAGCGATTATTATATCTGAAATTTCCGACGATAAAAATCTCTGTTAAGGGGATGTCGGAGCCAAATCAGCTCCTCATTCGAACCGTACTTTTCGGTATACGCAAAATTTACGTATTTGTTGTCATTCCCAGTGGTCTCCAAATGTTCTCAATAAAATTCTCTAGTGCCATTGACTTTTTTTAATTCTAATCTAAACTCTCGCTGGCTTAGGATATCCCCACCTGATACTAGTGCTGCCTCAGTGAGGTAACCTATTCGTTTAGCTTAGAATACAAAAGTTGCAGGTACTCACGGCTAAAATAACGAGTTAATGGCACTAGAGAATTTTATTGTGAACATTTTGAGACCGTTGGGATCGACAGCAGGTGCGTAAATTTTACGTATACTGAAAAGTACGATTCGCTGAATTATCTCAGACATCCCCTGGATCGAATGTCATGAAACTTGAACCACGTAATGATTACATCATTACCGAAATGGCAACAGACATTTTACTGACCCAGAAGTAAGGAATTCGTATTAATTAAAAATAAGCTTTAAATTATACAAATCCCAACTACAGGTGCACTTTGTATATTGTTACGTGGGGATGTTCGCGGTTCGGGGTCGGTCATCGGGGATTGAAATAATAAAGACCGGTGATTCAGTATAACTTGTATATTCAATCTCGGTTGCGTGAGAGTGAAGTGGTTTGCGTCGCGGTGGCGTCCAGACTCCTCGAGTCGCGTTCCTCGCAGTTCGAACTAGACTCGATTTTCGAAGTCTATCCACCTGGAGAGAGGTTGGATCTTCTCTCGTGAGTCAGCAGGATCGTCTCCAACGATCCCGCTTATCTCGCGTGATAGTCCAATTCGGCGGAGGGTAGGTGTCAAATAGGCGCTGGCTGCGCGTGGGAACGTAGCAGCCAAGTCGCGTACGTGACAATATGCATTATTATTTACCATTTCGTAAAGTTTCAAGTAAATATATCAATAATACCTTAAAAAATTCTTGCTTCGAAAAGAGATAATTTTTTCGGAACAAGAATTTTTGAAGGTATTGTTACATATCGGACATCTAGCTGTCCTATGATTTTCATTTATGGGCGCTCAAATATTAATTCATATCATAAAATTATAATGTGATCGACTACTACCGCATGATCAACTACTATACCGCATGCCAAATAAATCCTGCTCTTGCACTAGACAACACGTATGTTTCACCAAGCCACCTTGCAACCAAATCCGCGCTAAAAAATGCAAGCGTCAGGAGACGCAGAATTTTCTAGCCTAGAATCAGTCAAATCCTTACTCATCAAAATCGCACGAGCCGATTTTTACTTCCCCCAACGCACATATATCCAAGCAAAAGAGGAAACACAATAAATACGGCATGTAACTTTTTTATTAATTAAATTTATAATTAAATTTATTAAATTATTCATAATTTTGAGTAATATCCGGAGTTGAGTGCTATAGTGCTTGATATAATTATTCATTCTGTGCAAGGTGAGACTTATTTGACTTATCGTTTTTCTAGTAACTTGTCGGAACTAACCGTTGTGGGGGGGGGGGCACTCCGACCTCCCCTTAAAGTATTATAAATTAATGATTCTTTCTACAAGTTCACAGTGTTTAATTTTTTTCACAGGAAACAAGATTTCAAGAAGATTATTAACTTAGAATTCATGATGCTTTTTCAGAATAGGTTTTCAATTTTTATTTACACGACTTTTGATATACATATTTATATAACGATTGTTTATAAATATTTTCATTTCAAAGAAGAGTAATTAAGTGGATGTCATATATCGACACTTCAGATGCTAACTTTATAAAATATCGATCTGAAAGCACATTGGTTGTGAAATATAGACGTCCCCTGCAGATAAAAGTGTACATTTATAACTCAAAAATTTACTGAACAAAATGAAACTTTGTAATGCCAATCCCTACCTGCTTAAAATACTTACAACTTTAACATTCCATGGAAAAGTGAAATTTTTATTAATTTTTTAAATTTAGTTACATAAATTTTAAGCTTATCCATAGAAATCACTTAAGTTCAGTCAGTTCTTGAACAAGACCTTTTCTAGTTAATTTAAGGTCATACTAACAAGGAGAGTTCACACGTTCCGGATCTCGAATTTGACTGAAACTATACAAAAATATTCTTTGGTGAATAATATGAGATACATGTCTCGGCTATTAGTTTCAATGGATCCTAGGGTTCAAGTTAAGACCTATTTTATCAAAATTTATGAATAATCATGTTTTTCTTGACACCTTTATTGCAAGTTCAATATAAATTATTGATGTACATCTCTTTGAAGTCTCTGAAAAGATTCTTATTCTTTGAAAATTAGCAATTCTTGAAACACTTGAATACATTGAAAAGAAGCTTAATAAAGTACTTATCTTCTCAGATTCACTATGCGTGCTAAATGTGCTTCATAACAAATCAAACAACAACATCATCGAAGAAATAATAAAAGAAATATAATGAAATTGTAGATAAAAATAGTACGAACATAAATTTAAGGTGGTATCTTCACATGCACGGATACAAGGGATAGAAAAAGCAGACACTCTGGCAAAGAAACGACTAGAGTAGTAGTAAATATACCAGTACCCCTCTCACAACTAAAAAAATATAGTAATACTATTGAAAATAAGTAGTTAATTATGCTCGATATTATTCATCCACTAATTTATATAGTTTGTAAATTATGGATTAGAGATAGAACTTTTGTACATTTTATAAAATCCTGTAGAAAGAGAATATTCATTATTTTGGCGTGCTTAATGCTTTAAAATCCAATTTATTATTTTACGTAAAATAAAAATGAATTGTGAACTATAACATCGTTACATTTTGTATCTCTAAAACACAATAAGAAAGCTTCAATGTCAAGATAAACTGACTATCATCATCCAATTACAGTGGGAAGCACAACTTTCATAATTTCTAAAAGTAAATTCTTTGTTTTACATCCAGTAGAGTCGAGTACTTACGAATATGCCAGCTGATGGAAGTATAACTTCTATATTATTAAACTTTTGAAAACGAAGTATTCGTCATATTAGGTAAAATAAAAATCGTTTTTGATAGTAACAGTTTCAAAATTACACTTAAACAATTTAAAAATTACTTATTTTATCGGGCACTAGAAGGAATAAGAACCAGCCCAAACACATGTCTCCAAGAACGGCAAGTAGATATATATTCCAACATAGCAACGAGTCGGCTCAAATTATTCATGATTGCAGTAATTAATAATTTAAAGTTTATAATAGCTGTAACCGCTCGCCGACATGTATTAAGGAATTCTCGTAAAAAAGTCATGAAAAATACACAATATAAATTTCTCAGTCACAGAATTGAGCAGACGGAATATTTCCAACAAAGCTGGCCACCTTATATACCTATTGTCACTTCGGCAATATTTATTTTTCTAACAGTGTATTATATTAGAGAATCGAGTGAATCAAGAGCAGCACAAGAATGGAAATTAACAGCAATTTCGATATTGCAATGTTGGATAGTCTTTATGAAACCGATAACTTCAGAATAGCAAGACAACTGCAAGTACTTGTAGGATTATGGCCATACCAAACTGGAGTTGGAAGAAAAATACGTCAGGCAGTCGTAATGGGAAATTTATTGTTAATGATGGTTCCTCTCGTAAGTTTAAATTCATATGAAACAGTAAAAATTATTTTGCTGTATTGAAGTATATTTAAAAGCAACACAATTAAAATGTAGGGAATAAAATAAAAGTAACAGTATAAATTATTTTGCAGTTAATTTATTTTTTCATTTGATTTTAAGATTCAATATTTTTTAAATGAGAAAATAAACTAACTGCAAAATAATTTATACTGTTACTTTTATTTTATTCCCTACAGTTTAATTGTGCTGTTTTTAAATATATATCAATAATTTAATAAAGGATGTTTATTCAAAACATTCAAAGTTTGAAATGGTATTGAATTAATCTGAACATACAAGAAGATAATTAAAAAAAAGAGTTAAAATCGTACATAAAAAAGAGTTAAAATCGTCGAGTCAGAGGCAGAAGCCGCAATATGTACCTATATTTAATTGAGCGGTGAAAAATATGCCATTTTAGCGAAGCGCCTGCACAAACACGCCAAACATTGAAAAACTTTCCGTCTCTGGATATACTTTTTTTTACTCAATTTTAGGTAGGGATTATTTGCATACGTTTATTTGTATCCCTATTGAAAATATCCATGCAGATTTACAGGCGGAATTATGGGTGGATTTCCGGGTGTCCGGTCAGATTCGTCCAGAAAAATGGGTCGAATTTCCGGTCAAATTCAAATAATATTTTCTATTGCATCCTGTTGAAATTTAAGAAAAAGTGTATTAATCTATTTTTTATGATTACAATAAATCAAGTATAAACTTTTTTTAATGCACTGTTTTAGTATAGATCTTCAATTTACTTGAAGATCTATATACTAAACTGTTTGGAATGTTATCATCTACAGTGTTTATTTACTTATATGCATGTTATACTTTCTTAAAATTTGATATAACCTATTAAAATTCATAATTCAAATTTATTTTAATTATCTAATGCTCTTGAGATGGTTCAATTTTGAAAATATTCTTCTATGAGGGGAGTAAAGGTGCAAGCCGCATCACCTCTTCTTACGAAAGAACGAAAGTTGATAGTACTTATGTCCGAAAGACACATCTATTTAATTTAATTGATTTGAATGCGGTTTCTTGTTTGACAATTGTTTAATAGAAATCTAATATAATAGATTAAGACTTAATATTCAAATATTTAACTTTTCTTAAATTTAATAAAAATATTAAAATTTCGAATATTAAGACTTAATCTCCCAGTTCGTGTCGCATGATAAAGCCAGTGTCAAACAAAAAGCAGTTTTAAACTTTATTTTACACTGTAAATTCCAATCAATAACTATCCAAATTTCCGCAGAGGTTTACATGTAGTTTCATATGTTCTTTAATTTCGTATAGTTTAAAAATTAATTCATTTGCTTATCTACGGGTTCTCACTACCACGGTAGTGACATTTTTTGTTAAGACATTTAATAATGCCATGGTAGGGACATTTTAGCTACATTTGTTGCGGAGCTTTGTAAAATTCAGTGGTAGTACCTTTCCAACCAAATTTCACTTGTTTTAAAAATGTAAGTATTTGCAACGGTTTAGAAAACGTTAAAATATTGGCAAACATCCCTACATGACGCGGACATCAATAATAACAATTTGATTTTGCAAATCACCCATATGCTTCTCACGTAATTTTCACGTGTTCCCTACATGAAATTCATATACATCCATCCAAATTGACTCGTGAAGCACCTGAAAATCTAACCAGCTTCGCTCGCACTTTGACCGTAAATAATTCACCCAGATCAACTACAAATTTAGAGGAAAATCTAGCTCTATATTTGCTTGAAATTTCCCTAAAAATCCGAATCGGTTTGCTTGATATTTACCCAAAACCCAGCCAGATTCGATTTAAAGTCACCGAAAAATCCATCCGGATTCGCTCAAATTCATTCAACTAGCATCTAGCCGGATTTTCTAGAAATATACCTGAAAATCCAACTTAATTTACTTCGAAATCCAGCCGTATTTGCTTACAATTCAACCGAACATGCACCTGGTATTCCATGGAAATCATTGAAAAATGCACCCGAATTTTCCCCGTCCATAAATCCGCCCGGAATTTCATCCGGACATTTTCGGTAGGGATAACTCTATGAATTTAGAGCATGATTTTATATCACTGAACTAAAAACAAATCAATGATATAAAATTTTGTTTCAAATGAATAGAGTTATTATAAATCGTATAACGTAAATAATGCCAACCAAAAATTGAGTAAAATAAGTATGTTTCAGACGGAAGGTTTTTCACCGCTAGGTTAAGATAATGGCTTTTGTATCATTCCGCTGAGATGGCATGTCTTTCACTGCTCAAGTGAAATCCCTAGCGCCTTTTTCAGTGTTCGACTGAGACAGCAGCTTCTGCGGCGCTCCCGATAGATAAAGTTTACAAATGCAGTCACGACTATTGCTGTCTATAGAATTTAAGTATTAAGCCGCATATTAACTACCTTTTGCACATACACTGCAAGATAGTTCATTCAAATAGTTAATGTACTAGTTAAATTTTTGCGCATTCCAAATCAGACTATAGATCATTATTAGTTGGAAAATGATTAATATTCCCACCAGAATAATATTTATAATAATACGATATAAGTTGTAATCTGTTGATTTTATACTAAAATTAAAAAGAACTCTTAGGTGCATAGTAGTAGAAAATTTTGCGGCGTAGAATATAATCTGTGCTGTGAGATGCTATGCTGTTTAATGTTTACAATAGTAGTTATTTGGAAATATACACTTACTTGGCACGTCGAAAACAAGGTACTTAAATTAACTTTAAAAATTAAATCATTATAAAATAATAAGTATGTTATTGTATCTCGTTACTTTCTGCAGCTAAAAATTGTGTATAAAACAATCGCGCTGTACTGGTCCAATTTCGACGATGCAGAAGAGATAGATTTAATGGCAAAATTTTCTCATAAAGGAAAGATTATGGGTATTTGGTATATGGGTATGTAGCTCTCAGTATTTTTCCAAAACATATTAATTCAACCCTTGTTGAAAAAAATCCAGCTGGATCCCACTGGATTTTCTTGGATCTTTCTGGATTTTGGGGCTGGATATTCAGTACGGATCCAGGTGGATATTTTCAGGTCCTAGATTTTTATAATCAATTACGAAGAACTGAAGTAAGCGTGATTTGGATGCCCATATTTGATGATACCAAGCGGATGAGAACACTTAAACTGGGGAATAGGGTTTTATTATTTCAATTTTTAATATTTTCATTAAATAAGATAAAACTTAAAAATTGGAATATTAAAGCTCAATTACCCAATTAGGGTGCTATTATTGAAAGTATTTTCTTATTGCTTTCATGCTTCCTTAATATACGTTATAGTAAGCTTATGAATGTAAGACTAGCGTCAACTACTGTTACGGCAGAAACTAATGTAACGTAGTAGGGGTAAGCGGTACGGCGTTTCGGGCGGCGGACGTATGTAGAGCGGCGAGCAGATAGCTCCGCTCCCTCTTGCGGCTAAGACTTCAAGAGCACATTTTGTTTATCAAATAAATCTAATTTATACTTTTTGTTTAAACGAAATTTTTTTTTATTTTACCTGTTACCTTCAACATTTATCATCCGCATGGTATCGCCAAATATGGGCACGCAAACTGCGCGAATTACTGTCGCAAATCAGCGACCTGAATATTTCCACCCGGATTCGAACTGAATATCCAGTCCTAAATTCAGGAAAGTCCAAGAAATTCATCAAGATCCAGCTGGAAATCAAGGTGGATTTTTTCGACCGGTAGAAAATTTTATATTTTTCGATACGATTTACAATCCTTACAATTCTAATTATTTATATATTTACATAGTACGATGTATTTTCGATAATTAAAAAAATAAGTATAATTGTAATGTTGTATTATGTATAGCAATCGTGTTTTCGGCTGGAATGTCATTCGTCGTACTGCCTCTGCATCCTTTAGTATTAGATTTTATGCAACCACTAAACGAATCTCGAGAGAAAATAGCGATCATACGCGCCGATTTCTTCTTAGATTCAGATAAGCAGTATTACATCATTTACTGTTTCTGTGTAATAACCGGTATTACTATAAGCATGGTAGTAAGTTGTGTTGATTTAAATTATATACTAGTCACGCATCAAACTCTCGGAATGTTTTCTGTTATCATGTACGTGAGTTACAAAAAGGAAATACTTATTATTTTTTTAACACATGCGTGGAAATTACCCTTTTCGTGCACTTGTACGGAAACCGATAACTTTTCTGTAGTAGTAAGACAAGTGGACATTTCCGCACGCTTGAGAACATTTCTGCACTTGTACAGCAGAAAAGTCCACTTTACGCACGGAAGTGAAAAAGGTAGCGGTTGATGTAAAAGTGACAGTATATACGCATTTTGTGCTCAGAAAATAGGTACAAGAAAAAGAACCATTTCCACGCATTTTTAAAAAATATATGTTGTGTGCAACATGCCAGGAAATAGGCTATTCCACTGGTGCGTTCGCAGATGCGTCTTGTGCAGTAAACTTCCCGCTCGTGGAATTGGTAGACTATTTTCTGCACTAGTTGTGCAATGTACTGCTTATACTTTCTTCGTTAGTTTCATTAATTATTTTATATTTCTAACACTATTCTATTTTCAGACATCGAATTAAATTGGCAACTAAATGTTATGATCCTACAACAAATTCTGACTTTCATCACATTACTGAAGCTATTAAATTACACAATGATGCTTTACGGTAAAGTGAAAAGTTTTTGTTATTACTTCTATTTAGATAACGTATAGTGGATATACTCACTGATAGAATACTATAACTATATGTTTTTACTATATTAAATTATAAGGACATAGACAAATGAGTTGGTTGGAACAACAATGTCTTGACGATAGTATAATAAAAACATATTTTTGTTATAGTTCATTTCCAGGCGGTTCATTGGGGTGGAGTGGGGGTGAACTACTTATCCCTGCCAACTGAAAATGTTCTTGATTATATATTTTGTATCCTTAAAAACTATTAGGAAGATTTTCTCAGTTGGCAGGAATCACTAGTTCAACCCCTTCTACCCGCAAAGTAAGCACACAGAACTGACATGGGATGATATCATGTATTATGTATAGACACGTCCTTACAGCTAAACGCAGAGATCCTAATAAAAGTTGAATATTATGATTCTTTAGAGTAGAAGTTACCCTGAATCTTTTCAATACTTTTTCGTCGACCATCTTTTAAGATAAAGTCGAAGTTTGTCATCGAACATTTCAAAGAGAAACAGTTAAAAACGTAAACAAAACATTAAGTTTAGCCCCCTTCCTCTTAACACCAATGAACCTCCTTAATTCAAACCGATTCGAATATACAATATTCTATACTTTTGTTAATACAGATTCGTCGCCATGATAGAGAGTTCGTATTCTTTGCTGTTTCTTGTTGTTATTGGTCTTACTATCGCTTATTTTGCTCTCGGCACCTTTGTGGTAAGTTCATTTTACCAAACTGAACAACAATTACAGTCTGTGCTTTAAAAAAATATTGCAGTTGTCACATGTAGGCGTTATTTTACATTTCTATTTTCAAGTAGATATTATTCCTGATCAAATTCTTTTAATTCATACAAATGACCTCCTACGATCCTTCTAAATAATTCTGTAGTTTTCGAATTACGGCGGCTCAATAGTTTTATATTACAATGTGGGTACATAGCTACATAAATTCTCTTTTTGTTCCTTCCCTCCCAAATCCCAATAATTATTCATTTTAAAATATTTGTTATCGCTATACTATTATAAATCCATTCTTTATGCTCATGATTGAAAACGAGGCATAATATAGTTTATGATTTACTAATTAAGGAGGCTCCTCCAATTCCTTATAAAACTAACGATTTAGTTGAAAAAACTCATAATAATAGACATAACAAACAACTAGGAATGTGCAAAATTGAAGGGGGGATGTCTTAAAATTCGTGAAAGTTTTGGATGCATTATTTCGATTTATCTTACATATAAAATACTCGATTTTTTGAACAACAGATACATATTTAAGGTTGCAAATTATTTGAATATATAAGAAAAATCTCTACGTTAACAACTGCCTTAAGAGCTTATAATTAACACTAAAATGAGTTCTGTGAATTCCTACTTAGGCCCGAACCATAGACGGACGTTAATGACAAGTTAGCTCGTGTAGTCTAAAAGGGTCATGCCGCTTTATACGATATGGTGCAATGTAAAAAATTTTCAACATTTTCAAAAAATTATTATTTGAGATATCATTATTCATAACAATTCTTGTGTCTTGGAAAATAAAAAACAGTAGTTTTGCTTCAACAATATCAAAATGAATCCATAAAGGGTGTAAAAACTATTCCTGAACAATACTTACACTATATTAATAAAATTTGAGTTTCAATCTGTGGTGGACAATATGGAACCTTATAGATTTTTTTGATGAAGAAGGATCATGAAATCGTTTGATTGAGTGCTTCTCAATAAATCGGAAAGTTAAATTCGACTGCAGCGCCGCAAACTAAAATTATCAAAAAATTTTTGTACTGATTTGTGCGCCATCTCGTGAACTTAGTAATAAGTAGATTGTCTATTCCTTTTTTATAAACCGATCAGGAGCGTAGCATGTCAGCCGGGGGCCCCGACCCGGGATTCATGATAACATTTTTTCATGGTGAGAAGCGCGCTCACGCTCACGGCTCACCGCAACTATCTGCAGCTGTTGCGTTAGCAAGCAGAGCAAGAGAGAAAGCATATATTGTTGACGCGATCGGGCTTCGTGATGTGATCGTATTGTGAAGCGTGCTCTCGCGCAAAGCTTCGCAAGTAGTCTCAGGATTCACTAGATCAAATCGAACTATTTTTTCTTAAATTAATGTGCCTTGAAAAATGTTGCACAGTTATGCAATTACAATTTGCAAATTCTTTCATTCAGGCCCAGTAAAAGACCATACATTCATTTAGGATTGACTATTTTTACTAATACACCTGCCGAATTTATACAGGGTGTCCCACTATTGACCCGCAAAATGATCCACCGGATAGAGAAGGAAATTCTAAGACATACGCAACTTTTCCGTTTTTCGATTAAACGCATAATTTTTGAGTTATTGGCAATTGAAAATTTAGAAAATCAGCCAATCATCTCGCGCCTCTGTTACCGTGCCGGTGGCAGGGGAGAAAGTTGGCGGAGCTTTCGCGCTACAGCAGAAGCACCAGGGAACGGGAAGGAGAGCGCGCCTAACATTCCCTGCTCTGCTCGTTTGGCTGAAAACATAGTCGCTTGTTACGTTGACCAAGTTCTCGAACGGACAAGCGGCCGAACGCTATTGGGATTGAACATGGGTGGTATGGTGGGGGGAGCGTGTCCAACATGGCTGACGCTGGTGTACACTTTAACATTGAGCACATAGGAAAATCTTAGTAATTTTGAATTGCTGATTATTTTTGAGTGTAAAATGTCTAGTACCGCGGCAAATTCTAAACGTATTCGACAAAACGAATATTTCTTATCTAATCTCACCACTGATGTCATGGGGCTTTTCTTTTGGTTTGCGAGTTTGTATACATTGCGATCGAATTGTGAGGTTACTTGCACTATTATTGATTTTCATGCGGGATTCATTGTTAAGTGTGGAAAAATCAATAATAGTGCAAGTAACCTCACAATTCGATCGCAATGTATACAAACTCGCAAACCAAAAGAAAA